>OY856409.1:1654022210-1654142210 GCA_963693085.1 Alisma plantago-aquatica
ACGGAAGATTGCATTGTATTGCGAGAAAGCAATAAAAACTTCTTAATGATGTGGACATCACAAGTGGTGTCAGAATATGACAAAATGATTCAGTACAATGCTCGACAATTCCAAAGAGCAAAAGACTTTTCATTGAACACAAAAGGAAACTTCATGACTGATTTTAAAATTAAAACGATTGATTTTATCTGATGATATGCATGAGTACCAATGATGATCTCTTTAGTGATTTAGGTCACACTTGCAAACTCACATGTCAATTCCCGCCATGAAAATCATTCGTGGGACATGGGGAACTGATGCTATACTACCGAATACCTTGCTCGGATGTCGACACTAGGGGACAACAAGACTGTAGTTCATAAACCCAAATCCGATTATACCAAGAAAGCCTCATTGCGAGGTCATTAGGGTTAATTGCCTGGCTGAATTAGGCTTGCTTGGTGTATGTGGATTTGAGTTTATGAACTAGAGGCTAACAATCTTCTAGTGGAGGCAATGTAGATATGTATGGTAAGAAATTGAAATACAACGGAAATATTGATAATTGGATGGAATATTTTTTGAAAACATATTGAAATGAAGCGAAAATACTTGTGTATCCAATAATGAATATATAAACATACAAATATTCTACCTCTTACATAAAACAATTTTTCTATTTACATGGTATCATTCTATTTCGCTTATCGTAAAAACCAAATGTACTAGAGTAAGTATACCTTATCTCTCATCTCCTCTCTTCCTTGTGTCGTTTCATTCATCACATATCGTTTATAGTGTTAAATAAGATAATCATTAATAAAAGTTTGACTACCATTCTAATTAATTTAATTGAAGTCCGATACAAATATCTGTTGATTAGTTTGTTAGTCTATACTTGATACTTTTATGACCAATTCTACAAAATTTATCCAGTATTTTTTATTTACCCCATTTTATCTATCCTCTTCTGTATTTATTAGATTTTATGTTACTTTGGATTTGTAACTTTGTGTTAAGTGGTCAAACAGAAATTTGTTTTACAAATATGCAGTTGTGGCTAGAATCAAATATTATAAGAGAATGATAATTAGATGTTTTAATTCGACCATTATCTTGTCATTATCGTTTTTTATTTTAAATGATTTACGTGGAATGCAGTTCCATTATGGCATCTAATTTATGCTTGAATAACTTTTTTTGAGTGATAATATTTTATATAATTTTCACATTCTTCAAAATTTCTGAAAAGGCTGTAACATAGTATAACATTATATTTTAAAATATATTACACATGATATGAAAGTATTGAAAAGCATTTCTAAAAATCTGAGGGGAGGGGGGCGCGTGCCCCCCAAGCCTCTATTAAAATCAATATTGCTATTCATACATATTTTATAATTCCCTTAGGCGTTGAATAGAGCATTTCATGACTTACCTCTATTTATTTTTCTCAATAGTGATATATATATATATATATATATATATATGTATATATATATATATATATATAGTCATGCTAGAATACACTTGAGTGTATTCGGAGCAGAATACACTCAAGTAGTTTTTCATGATGCAATATTTTTTTTCAAAAATCTAATCCATTGATTTTCTTAAACATCTTGTGAATAGCTCATACGCAAAATTTGAGCACATTTGGACATTTATAGGTCATGTTATAAAGATCGCAAAAATTATGCATTTCAAATTAGTTTGGCGCGTCGATTTTGTTACCCTTGGATGAGTGACTTACACTCATCCAAATGGGCTCAAAATTTGTATGTAGCCTATTTATAGTATGAAGGTGAAGATCAATGGTTTACATTTTGCAAAAAATAGTCTTGATATGCAAACACACGAGTGTATTCGTGCGATCTGTACACTCAAGTGTATTATAGCCTGACTCTCTCTCTCTCTCTCTCTCTCTCTATATATATATATATATATATATATATATATCACCCTCACACAAAAAATGTAGTCAAATTTGGATTGTTGATAAAGTTACAATTGATGCATTGACCAAAAGTGATACACATCTACAAATTAAAAAGCAACCCACATTACCAAAAGTTCGTACATGTCATGAGAATTATTTTAAAATTAGACGTCATAATTACATCATCCCATTTGGTGTCAGAATTGATTCGGGGTTCAAGATCCCATTGCAAATTGTGTATGAAAAAAATGCTAAATTTTTATTCAAATGACTTAAACTTCTTTTAGATTATTTCTTAAAGAAGTGCCAATGATAAATCATTGTTGTCTTCCACAAAAGATAGTAGGAATGCTGATCATTATAGATGAAACTTGGTCGGTGATGTTCACATATATTCTATCGACCCGACATTAAAAAATTTGTATATCAAACATTGAGTCAACATGTATGAGGAGCAACACCTAAGGGCGCTCACAACCATGTGATGCACTTTCTTTAACCTTGATAATCGGTAATGCTGCAAAAAGAGCTAGTAATAAAAATCTTCTATAGATAAATGGTTACAGGGTTAGAAAATTTAAAAGATAATAGTCATATCATTATGTTGTAGGAACAGGTCAAGGATGGAACAAGTACAATAAGCGAAAAGAGGTAGCTTTTATTTTATAAGAAAAAAAGATGCAAAAGGCAGAAGATGGTTAGGAAGCCTTCACATGAACTGGATTCAATATTTTTATGAAAATTAGTTAAATCTATTGTATGTACTGTCAGACGGAGTCATACCAATCTTTTCCATGGTCAGGTTGCATTAGTTGTCCCCTCTCCCACGATGATGACATCGTTAACCATACAATTGATAAGAAGCAATGTGAACACACGACCATCAATTCAGCCTCGCATGCTCGCATAGCAAAGTGCTTCGCACTAGATCATGGCTCTCTCTCTCTCTCTCTATATATATATATATATATATATATATATATATATATATATATATATATATATATATAGAGTCAGGCTAGAATACACTCGAGTGTACAGATTACACCGTACACCTCAATGGTGTTTGCCTATCTAGACCTTGTCTTTCCAAAATCCAATCCATTTTTCTTCATGGTTGCAATAATAATAGGCCACATATAAAATTTGAGCTCATTTGGATGAGTGTAAGTCACTCATCCAAGGGCAACAAAATCGACACACAAAACTAATTTGAAATTCATGATTCTTGCCTCCTTTAGATGCACAACCTATGAGTATCCAAATGAGCTAAAATTTATTATATAGTACGTTCTTAAGATATTTAAGAAGATCAACAGTTTAGAATTTTCAAAAAGTTACTGCATCTTTAAAAATGACTGAGGTGTACGGTGCCTCCGGTACACTCGAGTGTACACTAGCCTGACTCTCTCTCTCTCTATCTATATATATATATATAGGCTGGGAAGTGTGTATCGATCGGTACATGTAACTGACATGTACCGACCACTAAAGTGACACATGTGGATCATGTTTATAATATCTGACCATATGGATTGATTCAACATTATATAGATTACCCATGCTTAAAAAATCATAACAATACTTCATATAGATCATGAGATATAGCAATATATCATCCAATGGTTTCTGTCATTTTTGCAACTAAATGTTGATAAAAAATATACATATTCTTTCATTAGATGATCTATGAGTGTCAGATTGTTGTGATTTTTGATACACATCTTATCTAAGGGGTATACATCACATCTATAAGGTTGGATTGCTCAATAACATCTTATACTCATCATAAAAAGATGGGTCCAAGAGTTTTTCTGGGTTGACCTCTGGGTCGGGTATTAAAACTTTGATTTCTCCAAATCATAGCTTAAATTTGGGTTGGGGCCTTGAACAAAGTTAGATCTGATTAGGTCATGTAATGCCAAAATATATCTGACCCAACCCAAATTTTGGCAGATTAAGTTAAATTAGTCCAATCTAGATCGTGTTAGGTCAAATTAAGGCCAAATAGGTCTAGCTTAGGTCCTGATAGGTGTTTCTTAGGTGAATTTATACTGATTATGCTTTAAGTATAACCAATAAGATTGTACACAGAAATGTATATACATAAATGTAAATCCAAAATCATTTATATATATGTAAAAAATAAACAATATAAAGGACGCCTTGAAATGCCTAGGTCCCCGAGGCTCCCCTTTGTGGGAAGCACCGTCTAGCTGCTTAGGCAAGTATACGGAACCTGGGTGCAGTGATAAATATGCAAGGGGTTTCAACCATGGTACTAAATGCCCTTGACATGGAAATTTTTTCGATAATATCTATGTCGACGCTTGACGTCGTCAAATCCACGTAAACATCCTTATTCCACAATATCCTCGACATTTCGTCGAAGTTATCGACATTTCCACATATGTCGACGAAGTTGACCCACATACTTAGTGTAGTAGTTTATTGTTCGATACGACTTACCATGTATGATATTGGCATGTATGTTTTGTGATAGAGACAATGATTCTAGGAAGCGTAGGGATGCACAATGTGTGCACCCTCATATATATGACTGAAACATTTACAGCGAGGTCCACATATAATATGGAAATAACAAAATAAATAACTAAATACATAAAACAGGAATATATGTTAACACTCCCCCTCAAGTTGGAGCATAGATATCAACCATGCCCAATTTGTCCATCAGTGTGCAAAATTGCTTCTTCGCCAGCAGCTTGGTGAAGATATCAACAACTTGGTCTTCAGAACGCGTGAAAGGAGTGCAGATCTTGCCAATAAGAATGGATTCCCGAATAAAATGGCAGTCGACTTCAATGTGTTTGGTGCACTCATGATATACAAGATTATTAGCAATGAAGATAGCAACTTTATTGTCACAATGCATGGGTATAGCAGAAGAAGAGTCAATCCCAAATTCTTTTAACAATAATTCGCAGGCAGTATGGGCCATGACCCTGTATTCAGCTTCAGCACTGGACCTGGCCACAACATTTTGTTTTTTACTCCTCTAGGTAACAAGATTGCCTCCAACATAAGTACAATACCCAGAAGTAGATTTTCTGTCAGCTTTGCTTCCTGCATAATCAGAATCAGAGTACCCTTCAAGAGAACATTGTCCATTCTTTCTGTAGTGAAGTCCCTTGCCAGGAGACTTCTTCAAATATCTCAGAATATGACATAGCGCATCCCAGTGACACTGTCTGGGTTTATCAAGATACCTGCTAAGAAGGCCCACTGCAGTAGAAATATCAGCTCTAGTAACAGTCAAGTAAATGAGCTTACCAATCAGCCTCCTGTACTTTTTATTATCAGCAAAAAATGGAGAATCATCATCATCCCAATTCACATTGGGATCTAGAGGAGTATCAGCAGGTCTCGCTCCAAGCATACCAGTCTCCTGCAGTATATCTAAGACATATTTTCTCTGAGACAACACAAGAGCATTAGAGTTTTTAGAGACCTTTATGCCCAGAAAATACCGAAGCTTGTCATCAACATAGACAATCAGAATAATAATACCAGCTGAAGTCTTCTTGGTGAAAACAGAATGATCCACCTGAGATCTCAGAAACCCAAATTCAATCATAATTTTGCTCAATTTGTCAAACCAGGCACGGTGACTCTGCTTGAGTCCATAAATAGACTTTTTTAACCTGCAAACTTTGTGAGACTCCCCCTGAGCAACAAACCCAGGAGGTTGCTCCATATAGACCTCTTCTTGTAAATCACTCTACAAGAAGGCATTTTTCACATCTAGCTGCAGCAGTGACCAGTCAAGATTAACAACAACAGAAAGAAGAATTCTGACAGAGTTAAGACGAGCAACAGGAGAGAAGGTCTCGAAGTAGTCAATACCATAGGTTTGTGTGTAGCCTTTAGCAACTAACCGTGCCTTCAGCCTTTCAACAGTGCCATCAGGTTGGTATTTCACAACATATACCCATCTGCAGCCTACGGGCTTACACTGAGGGGGTGGATACACCAACTCCCAAGTATCTCTTTCAGCTAGAATCAACATTTCCTCGTTCATAGCAGACGTCCAAGCAATACTCTTTAAGGCATCCTGAACATTCTTTGGAACAACCACAACAGATAAGGCATATACAAAATTGCTAGAATGGACATTCAGATGATAAGTGGAAACAAACTGAGCAATACTATGAGATGTGCATGAACGAGTACCCTTTCTAAGAGCGATGGGTATGTCAAGGTCAGAAGTTACCTCGGGTGTAGCAGAACCTTCTGGAGGTGAAGATTGGTTTTCCTGGGGGGGTTCTTGTGTAGGAGGTGCTCTATTCCTGCGTTGATAAACAATAATAGTAGTAGTATGCTTAGTAGTCACAATATCGGTAATATCAGGCACACAATCAGTAGTAACTGGCAGAGGAGAAGCAATAAGGCCAGGCTGTAAACTTTCTCCTCGAGTAGAATAGTAAGGTGTATCCTCAAAAAATACAACATCCTTGCTAGTAAACCATTTTCTGGCAGTGGGGCTGTAACATCTGTATCCCTTTTGGGTGCGAGAATACTCCAGAAAAATGCACTTCTCAGCACGGGGAGAAAGTTTATCAAAAGCTGGTCCAAGCAACCTTACAAAGCAAGTACATCCAAAAATCCGAGGAGGCACAGTAAATAATTGAATATCTGGTTGAAGAACTTGAATAGGTATTCTGATGGCATTCTATTTATCAGAAAACTAGCAGTCAAGATAGCCTTAGGCCAAAACGAGCGAGGAACATGAGTATGCATCATAATAGTCCTGGCAACTTCTAACACATGTCTATTTTTACGCTCAGCCACACCATTTTGTTGAGGTGTATAAGCACATGAAGTCTGATGTAACGTACCAACAGATTTGCAAAAAACATCCACATCTTTTTTAACAAACTCAAGCGCATTGTCAGTACGAATTTTTTTTACATGCACACCATATTGTGTTTTCACCTCAGCCAAAAAGAATTTGATAGTAGACATAACTTCAGACCTACTTTTCATCATAAACAACCAAGTAGTCCTAGAAAAATCATCAATAAATAGAATAAAGTACTTGTGACCAGATAAACTCGACACAGGACAATGGCCCCATACATCAGAATGCACTAAATAAAAAATGTTTTTACTGCTAATATGACTGCGTCTAGGATAAACAACTCTAGTCTGCTTTCCTAGCTGACATGACTCACACTGAAAGCTACAAGTGCCAATATCAGAAACTAAATGACGAAGCTTTTCAGATGATGGATGTCCCAGTCGGTAGTGCCACTGTAATGCAGAAACAAATGTAGATATTGAGAAGTCCATCAGTACCTTCATACCCCCACCAATCTTCATCCTCGTGCGAAGGTCCTGAAAAACACATGAACCATGAATAAATGTTAGGCTACACTGTAGACTTCTTAATATCTTGTTGACAGATAATAGATTCAGAGGAAATCGAGGTACATATAAGGTAGATTTCAGCAAAAACTCAGAAATAATATCCCCTACTCCAGATACCGCAGACTTGGAACCATCATCAAGCATAACAGAAGGACGAGCAGGTTTAGATAAAGTTTTAAAGAAAGATCGATTTCCAGAAATATGCGAAGAAGCACCGGAGTCTATGATCCATTTAGTATTACCAGGAGTAGAAGAAGAGGTACTCAGGAAGGCAGTGTCATAACCAGAATAAGTGGCAGCATGAGCTCCACTAGTCGAAGCAGTAGACGACGAGCCAACACACTCAAGTAGCTTGCGCTCCACCTCAGCATGGATGTAGTCCGCAATCGATCCCGAGGAGACAGAGGCAGTAGGCTGAGTCGTTCCTTCCGATGCAGGAGGAGAGTCAGGAGTTGCATTGGCCAACGCCGGCTTATCATATTTCTCCCAGCATTTTTCTTCAATATGGTTGGACCGGCCACAGAAGGTACATACGTGCTGTCCTGGTTGAGGACGCGCAGTAGCAGTAGAGGCAGCAGAAGGGGCCCCACGACCAGAAGCAGCACGACCTCGTCCTGCACCTAGGGGAGGGTGGCTGTCAGTAGAGCGACCATGGCCACGGCTGGACGTGGCTGCAAATGCAGTAGATTCCCCAACATCAGTAGCTAGTGACGGTGAAGACGAAGGCAGACGCTGAAGACGCTTGTAGGCACTCTGCAGTGATGGTAGAGGGTCACTGGTTAAGATCTGGTCCACAACACCAGCATAGGACTCGGGCAGTCCACAAAGGAACTGGACTAACTATAGCTCCTGGCGCTGACGCTGCATGGTAGCCAGGTCCGTGGATAGGGGGTGATAGGACTCTAGTTCCCCCCACAATCCAGTAAAGTCAGAGAAGTAATCGACAATGCCCGTCCCCGTGAATTGTAGACGTCCCAGCTGCTTGGTGATGTCAAACACCTTCTTGGGGTTCTGGCTATGCGAGTATGTGCCGGCGAGCTGATCCGACATCTGCTTCGCCGTAGGCAAGTGAAGGAGTGTGAAGCTAATCTTCTCAACGCTGCTGTTGAGAATCCAAGTCATCGTGGTCGAGTCGTTACGAACCCAGTCGTCATACGCCGTCACATCTTTAGAGTCAGCATCCTCTGCAGGTTGTGCCAGACCGGTATGTGTAAGATGCGAGTACTTTCCCTGGGATTTTGCATAAATCACCATGGAGCATACCCAATGTTGGTAGTTGTGCCCGTCAAGTTTCACAGTCGTAAGTTGACGACGGATGCCATCGCCCGAGGACGCCATGAGCAGTAGGCACAGTAGTAGGCAGGCTCGAACAAGCAGGCACAAGCAGGCACGAACAGGTAGGAGACGGACTACGCCGTCAGGCAGATAGAAACAGGCACAAAACTAGCATGGAGGACCCCTCACATATAGACTACGTCGAGGCGTAGCAGGAAACCCGGCGGCGCAAAGGCCTACACGGGCAGGCAGGCAAAAACCGAAAAAAGGAATCGGTTTACGTCACGTCTAAATCAAACCACCAGACAGGATCAGGCGAAGATTTCCCTCACGAAGCCAAACCGTCTGACGAATACGGAGAAGAGAGCCCAAACCCTTCCCTAGCAGCTGCCGCACAGCAGCTACCGGGCGGTAGTGCTGGCGGCGGCGCTACCTGCCGGCTCGCAGCGCCGCGGGCAGCAAGGAGGAGAAGCGGCGGCGGGCGGGCCCGGGGGGTGGGAACGACGGTGCTGGAGAGAGAGAGAAGGGAGGGAGAGGTGGGTAGATGACAACTAGGTTTCATATCCCTGCTCTGATACCATGTGACAGAGACAATGATTCTAGGAAGCGTAGGGATGCACAATGTGTGCACCCTCATATATATAAGACTGAAACATTTACAGAGAGGTCCACATAATATGGAAATAACAAAATAAATAACAGAATTCATAAAACAGGAATACATGTGAACATGTTTAATGTTGTTCATTACCACTAACAAATTAATAGTCAGCCATTTTGTATACTTGTCCAAAAACTTTGCACAACCATCTATAGACTGTAACAAAATAAGGTAGTAAAATTTGTTATATTGTCTATTATGTACTGTCTAGTAGTTTATTGCTTTTTAGGATTTACTGAGTAATATCTAATTATGTAGATTCTACTATATTGTCATGGATTTCTGTTTATTACTGTTTAAATGTGCATCTATTTATATTATGTTGAAGACTACCTTAGTCAACAATGTTTGTACAGAGTACTAGTATCTAATTACTACTACCTACTAACTTTACGAAATGATAATTTCTAAGCCTAGCTGTTGAAACAATATTAAGTACATAGTACTAGTATGATACTTGATTGTTGAGCGAGGACTATGCAGTTTTATGATGTTTGAGTGTTTTTAGCTTGTGACAATTTACTTTTGTAAATAGGACCCTTTTTAATATGTGAAAGTCATTCTGATGCAATGAAATATCATTTAGATGCTTGATTAATGATATGTTAGCAGAATGGCGGTCACTAAATTTTTCTACAATTTTTTTAAAACAATTCAGACAGTTTTTTCAAAAAGCGCCTGCTTTAGTCCGCTATAAAGCCCGCTTTCCACTTCTCGCTTTGAAAGGGTCAATCCGAACGCTTCCCGCTTCACGCTTTCCAAAACCTAGGTATTGACAAACATAGAAATGTCGTTGGCATTATTCGTGATATAAGATGTTGAGGGATGATGTTGTCAAAGATCACAAGGATGGACGATAGAATCATCACTATCAAGGTTGTTCTTGAGGGAAAGATTTTTAACATCACTCGAAACGAGGCTAAGGAGATTTGGGATAACATGAGTGAATTGATGCAAGGAGTACCAATAGAGGAGAAAATCATTGGTCGTGATTAAAATGCGTGTAGGAGTGGCAACCATAGTTGTCTAGGTGCTCTGACAATCCCTTTTTGTTACTTTTTAAGGCATTTTTGCTGTTTAGTATATTTTCTTGCATATATATGATAATATATATTTAGCTATATTCAAACAAATACATTATTGTGTATATTTCTCATGTTAAAGCTGTAATCTTAATTTTTGACCTAAATCACGCGTAACATGACTTAAACTAGACTTGATTGGCCCTAACTTGACCTATCTTGATCTAAATCGGACCTAATGTGACCTAATTTGACGTAAATCTCTTTTTCTTACTTTTAGTCATTTTTGCTATTTTGTATTTTTTCTTTCATATATATGATAACATTTACATATATTTAGCTATATTCATATAGATACATTACTGTGTATATTTCTCATGTCTAAGTTGTAACCTTAAGTTTTGACCTAAATCACGCCGAACATGACTTAAAACTAGATTTGATTAGCCTAACTCGTCCTATCTTGATCAAAATCAGACCTAATGTGACCTAATTTGATATAAATCTAGCCTAATTTTGTATAGCATTAATGTTTTCATTAATTCACCCTATACTTACCTAGATGAGACCTAATTTGGCAACTAGAACAAATTTCACCAAAATGAACCTCTTTCTCCAAATTAATCATGTTTTCCCCAAATCACACCTAATTTGCTCACATTTGACCTAATTTGGCCTAAATTGCACATCATGTTGTATATGATGACATATACAGACCTGAATTCCCCTAATATATCCGAAATTGGCCTAAATGCGACCCAAGTTTGGCCAAATCAGATGTAATTTTTCCAAATTAGATGTAAAACCCAAATCAAACATGTTTCTCCAAACAAACTAAAATTCTCCAAATTTGTCATGATTTGGCCTAAATGAGACCTAATTTTGCATAACATGACCTAATCAGACCTTACTTCCGCTAATCTATTCTATATAGGCTTAAATGAAACTCAATTTGGCCAAATCAGACTTATATCTCAAAATCATACATGTTTTCAAATGAGACATGTTTTCCCCAAACCAGACCTAATTTGCCAAATTTTGACCTATTTCAACCTTAACATGACTCAAGTTGATCTAATTTGACCAAATCCAGACCCGATTCATGCTAATTTAGCCTTTAATGGCCTAATTTTGGCTTAAAAGACTTTAGACAGCCACTTAGGACACATGCTCCGTTTGGCAACACGATCGTATTAAACACCGACCATGCATCCATGACGAGCCACCATATAAAATTTGTCTAGTAGATAATCCTAGTTGGGTGATCGCAAATGACTGTGAAAAAAACATGTAAAACTAGACTGATTGTCAATTTGGTGTTTGAGTACCAATATTTTTCGTTGTTTGCATTTGACCTTTGGTCTTTGACTGCGACCCTATCCGTAGTAAACACATTACCAAACTATGCCTTAATAGGCTCGACACCTTGCCTAGCGTTTAGGGTGTCTAAGCGCGCCAGGTGGGTTTCTTTATAACTAAGGTAGCAATGTTGGATATGAAAGAGTGTGGTGGTTTTGGACATGGCAACAAAATTGAAAGAGAGATGATATTAGATTTTACAGTTGTATATCATGTGATTTTGCTAAACACAATTTTCAAGAAAAGAGATTCTTATAAAATTACCTTCAATAGTGGGTACGATTGTACCCAAATTGATTACTTCCTTACAAGGTAGATGTTTCACAAATTATGGAAGGATTGTAAAGTAATCACTGGCAAAGAACTCAACTACCCAACATAAGTTGGTTTTGGATATCAATAAGATATATAACAAAGGCCAACATAATAGAAACCAAGTTAGCATGATCAAGTGGTGGACCCTTTAAGGAGAAAAGAAATTGATTTTTTATGATAAAACTTATCAAAGGAGGGCATTTGGAACTTAGTGTCTGATGTTAACACTATGGCATAATAAGCTCATTCATAAAAAAATGGCCAAAGAGATTTTGGGGGAGCCCAAGGGGCGCCTCCACATAAGGAGACGTGGTGGTGGACTGTTGGAGTACATAAGGCTATGTTAAACTAAAAAGGGAGATTTATAGTAGCTTGCCAAAATCAAAGATGGTGCAACTTTTCAGTGGTACAAGCTAGCAAAGAAAGAAGCAAAAAAGGTGGTTACTAAGGAGGCAAGCTCTAGATACTTTGAAGAGATTTATAAGAAGTTGGACACACAAGAAGGGAAAAAAGATTATATATATATATCATATATCATATATAAATAATGACTCGTATAAGAGAAAGGAAAGGATTAGACTTGGGTTGAGTACATGCATCAAGAATGAAGATGGTAGAGTGCGAGTGAAGGATGATGATATCAAGAACCAGTGGAGAAACTACTTTTATAAGCTTTTCATTAGAGACACTGTGAATAATGTAAGAGATTCATGTGACATGAACACAAGAGATATATATCATTTACACATGATGAGTTTTTACTATTTGAGGTCAAGAATGCTTTGAAAAAGCTGAACATGAGAAAGGTTTGTGGACCTGAAGGTGTTTTCTTTGATGTATGGATGAGTATGGGAATGCATGAGTTGTGGTTGATGAATTTCTTTGAGAAAATTAAGAAGACCAATAAAATGCCAGATAAGTGGAGTAGTAGTACTATAGTCCCCATCTATAAGAACGAAGGAGATGTTTATAGTTGCACAAATTACAAATGTAAGTTAATGAGTAACACTTTGAAGCTTTGGCCTGTGGGAGAGGATTATTGAGCAAAGGCTAAGTTCTAATACAGATATAAGACAACCAACTTGGCTTCATGCATGGAAGATCATACAAGAGATATCATTTACACATGACGAGTTTTTACTTTTTGAGGTCAAGAATGCTTTGAAAAGCTGAAAATGAGAAAGGTTTGTGGGCCTGAAGGTGTTTTCTTTGATGTATGGATGAGTATGGGAATGCATGAGTTGTGGTTGATGAATTTCTTTAAGAAAATTAAGAAGACCAATAAGATTCCAGATAAGTGGAGAAGTAGTACTATAGTCCCCATCTATAAGAACGAAGGAGATGTTTATAGCTGATTACAAATGTAAGTTGATGAGTCACACTTTGAAGCTTTGGCCTGTGGGAGAGGATTATTGAGCAAGGCTAGGTTCTAATGCAGATATAAGACAACCAACTTGGCTTCATGCATGGAAGATCATACAACATATGCCAATGTTCTAATAAGGAGGCTCGTTGAGAAGTGTAGAGAGAGCTAAAGAGGCCCTCATTTGGATTTATTGATTTGGAAAAGGCTTATGATTACGCAATATTGGAAGTGTTGTGGATGGTTTTGGAGAAAAAGGGTGTGCCAGTCCAATACATCAACTTGATTAAGGACGTATGATTGCTCTACTGCATGTGTGAAGACTCCTAGAGGAGAGACACCAAAATTTGCTACCACAGTTGAGGTACATCAAGAACCAACGCTCAGCCCAAATCTATTTGTTCTTGTTATGGATGAGTTGACAGCATATTCAGGATTATAATCCTTGGTGCATGTTATTTGTTGATGATATACTGTTGATTGATGAAATAAAAAATGGTTTGATATGGTAAGGTTGAACTTTGGAGAAGTGTGTTGGAATCAAATGAATTGATTTCAGCCAATCTAGAATTGTGAATTGTGGGGCCAAGTTTGACGGTGTGGATGTACCCCAATGTATAAATTTTGTCATTTGGGTTCTGTTATTCAATAGATGGGGGTATTTAAGATGATGTTTGTCGCAAGCAAGGATGTTTGTCACAGGATGGCTGAAATGGAGGTTCTATTATTCAAATATATGGAGGTATTTAAGATGATTTTTGTCGCATGGATGTTTGTCACAATATGGCTGAAATGGAGGAGTGTAAATGGAGTATTATGTGACCGGAAGATTCCTCTCTGATTAAAAAGTAAGTTATATAGAACAGCTATAAGGCCATGCTATACGGGAGTGAATGTTGACCAGTGAAGAAACAAGGAGAGGAGGCAGACCTAAATTAACCTAGGAAAAGCTTATAAATAGAGATTCTGAATCTTTACATCTTACATCAGAATATGACCCATAACATAGCTGATTGTAAAAGGATCTATGTAGTGACCCCAACATTGGGATTGTGACTTAAATAATGCTGATGATGATGAGCCTGTTGCATATTCTAATGCAAAAGCAATTCAAAGCGGTATACTAGACACCGAATTGAATGATACAAAATGAAAATTAAATTGAATTATTTTCTGATATCCAGTATGCTCACCATACGCCTCAGTACTTGGTGAATAAGTGTCCAAACAAATAGCTGTATATATAGTGTGTACCTTTTTCCTTACTGAGTGATCTACTTGGTTAAGTTGATGCCATAGCATACAACTAATGACCAAGAGGTAAACTCTCACTTGGTTTGAATGATATAAGAGCTACGATGTGCAGTCTTGATCTAAAAAATTCTTGGTGATTGCTTTTATTGAGCCTTGGAGTTGGTATGTACCTGCCAATTGCCACTGACGCTGTTATCACAGCTTGCCTCCAGTTTTATTGATTTTGTTTTGGATTCATCTGCACTACTGAAACCAGTGATGTATTAGTGGTTGATGTGGTTTAAATTTTCTCTGCGTTGCTTCACATTACATTAGCTGAGCCTTTCCCACCTGCCAACCTTTGCTCCGGCTTTGGATTTTTGTTTTCATTACCCTTATACTGATGGTTGGAAGTTCTCAGTTTCATGATATTAGATTTAAGAATGGGTGTTCTAGAAAGGAAGCTTCAATAACATCATAAAACCCTACACCTCCATCAAAGACCCTGTTCATACTCATATTTGATTTCAAATGATGATATATAGGCATGTGGAGTTATTTTACTTAATCATCATTTTCTGGGATTGTAATATTTTTTTTCTTTATGTTTAAATTCAAGTAATATAAGTTTTGTTGCTTAACAGTGTATGTTTAATGCTCTTCAGGCCAGCTGATGTGTATGGACAAGCGGCTTCACACTTGGTATCTGGAAGTAATTTGGAGCCGACCATCCAGCAATTGCTTGATATGGGTGGTGGAAACTGGGACAGGGATACTGTTGTCCGGGCACTCCGGGCTGCTTATAATAACCCAGAACGAGCTGTTGATTATCTATATTCCGTAAGCAATATTCTTTAACTGATACTTGTGATTTTGCACTAATTGATGAACAATCTTATGATTGTTTACCGTTTTAGGGAATCCCTGAAACGGCAGAAATTCCTGTTCCTGTTGCTCGTGCTCCTACCCAGGCATCTGGTCAGCCAAGGAGTGGTGGCGTTGAAGCAGCAACTGGTGGTGCAGCTCCAGTATCTGGAATTCCAAATTCTTCACCATTAGACTTGTTTCCTCAGGTTTTATTACTTTATATGTTAATGTTTTTGTTATCTTTTTTTTTTTTCAATTTCTCATAAAAATATTACAGGGGACAACCAATCTTAGTGCTGGGTCTCTTGACTTCCTTCGAGACAATCCACAGGTATGCAGTATGTGTGGTCACTGTCATAGTGATTCACCCAGGGTTGAATTTATGATGGTTCAACCTGTAAGATTCATATTAGAGCTCTGTCAACATTAAATGAATTCTTTGCAAGCAAATTTAATTATTTCCTATATACCATGCTGTCTCTTGTTCTGATAGAGCAATAGATCTTAGTCGTGATCATTCGATGATTTGAGTCCAGTAAAGAAACTAGGAAATTAGAAACAAATGCATACATTTTTGATGTAGCCAGTCTTGATATTTGATGAATGAGGCCAATGTTGGAAACTAGAATGTTAGGATGAATTGTAAATAGTATATTTGTAGCCATAGAGTAAACAACTTATTCAAAAAAAATCAAATACTCAGTTTCAATGACATTGTGTCTGGTTGAGCAAATACTATAGAATAAATTTGAAGCTGAAATGATTTTGCAAAATAACATATTTTTATCGATGTTTTGAAGAGCTGGAAGTGGGAGGAAAGGGCTTTGTAGCCGATTAAGCGTCATGCAGCCAGTTTAGCAGCCAATTTTTAAAAAGCGAATTTCCATGTCATTTTCTTACAGAATTATGCTCTCGCAAGCCATAAATGTAGAACCTCAACATCTGTATTTCATATACTGTAGTTTCTAGTTTTGTATTGTAACAAGCATAGTGATAAACAATAACAGATACTGTAGTACACTAGTAGGCTAGTAGCAATCCTGTAGTACAGGATTTCTTAAATGTTCTCTAATGTATAATATTAGTACAAGGAAATTGTAGTTTACTATGATAATTACATTATATTTACTATATTATATACTAAGCAGGTCCACATTATATATTTATACTGTTATGCAGAAACAATACTAAAATATATAAAGAATGCAGATGTAGATTGCTAGTTTGCTACACATTATTTATACAAAATAGCGAACTTTTCAAATATGAATTTGCTAATCAATACCACATTGATATAGTAGAAAGTAGTTATATCACATAATATAGTAGATTACAGGAACAAGGCACAACATACTTTTTAGATCCTTGATGGGTGCTAGCAGAGTTGTCTAGGTGATTAGGCGCTGACCTCCAGTGTTCGGGAGCCCGCTCCACTATGCGACCTGGGCGTTCTATTAAACCTTTTATTTTATTATTATTTTTATGGTAAATTATACATGTTTAGATGAGTATCTGAGTGAGTATATATGTTGGTTTCCTAGGCTTAATCAATCGTAAATTTACCAATATTGGCACTTGACCTAAATTAGATCCAACTTACTCTAATTTGACCTAAACCAAATCGATTTTAGCCAAATCAAACAAATATTAACCTCAGTCAAAGATGGGCTAACCTAATTTAGCCCTAAGATGGCCTCACATGACCTAGTTTGCCAAAATATAGACTTGATTTGACCTAATTTGGTTCCAAAATGACCTGTACTGGCCCTAAAAGTCCTTAGGCGCCCTGCTAGTCCGTTAATGGCCTAGGCGCCCAGACTAAGACACCTCTTCTAGTGCCTAGCTCACCTCCTATAGAGCCTAGCCTAGGTGGGGCCTGGATAACAATGGGTGTTAGACATTTTGTGCCTTGATTTGGACCCAAAATCGTCTCCACACTAAGGTGGGCTTTGACAGACGCCCAGAAATGATAGCCTTAAGGCGGCCGATTGAGCTGCTTGAGCGGGCCCTTAGCTGCCACGTTAATCAGAGACCGTAGGTGGGTGTCTAGACCTATTTCTGGATGGCTAAGGGGCTGTGCCACTTGGGTGGATGCTTAGCCCGTTTTAGTTAATTTTCCAGAATTGACGCCAGGCATGGCTTTAGTTTATATTTTGATTTTGATTTTGTAACTATATTTGCGGAGGGAAGTAAGCAAACATAGAGTTCCCTATTTCACTGTCAGTAAGGTTTGGACTTTGGAGCCTTTATATGTAAATAAATTTATTTCTTCTTGTTCTTGCTTGTGTGATTCAGCCGTTTTCTGGAAATGAAATTATTACAAGTATTATGATTTAGGATAGGAATTTAGTGCAATTCCTTTATAAAATTTGAATAAGTCTCCTTATGCTTGAGATAATTTATCTCAACAGGATTAAAATTTAGACAAAACTTCTTGTTAACTCTACTACACTAGAATTTCTTGTACTTTTTTGCTTAATAAATATTGCTGAGTGTTGCTTCTTTTCAGTTTCAACAACTACGCACAATGGTGCAAGCGAATCCACATATATTGCAGGTAGGTTGTTTATTCCTGTGGGCTTTGGGGTATACATCTGTTGCAAAAATAATTTTGGGTTTGTGCAGCCGATGCTTCAAGAACTGAGCAAACAAAATCCCCAGCTGCTAAGATTAATCCAGGAGCATCACAATGAATTTCTTCAGCTATTAAATGAGCCTATTGAAGGGGCTGAAGGGTTAGTATTCTCTTGACTTTATTCTGATCATGTACTTCACCTTCAAAGAGTCGATGATGAGATATGGCTCGGCACCTTCATTCCGAGGCGGCAAGGCACGCTGTTAATCATCCTTGAATAAGAATATATGTTTCTGTCATACGCACTAGGTTCTCTTATATTGTAATCAATTTGTCAGATATATGCATATATAATTTCTAGCACAATATATTTTATGTTCTTGTAAACAATCATAAGGTTTCTAACACTAACTTGGGGAATCAAGGCCCACAATTGAACACTTCATTTCCTAGGCAGCAAGGGGTTGTTTTGGAGGGCATAGACACTAATAATGTCGATAATTTCTTTCCTGAAATCACATTTGATTGTCAGGATCCTATACATTTTTCCTGAAATCACATTTGATTGTCAGGATCCTATCAGCCAAATAAAATCTATCCGTGATCTTCTCATTATCATAATTTTTCCTGTACTTCTATACATTTTAATTTGTATATAACATTTCTTGCCTCCAATTTCTCCATTCTCTGTACATCCTTTACATGTATGATGCAAATCACATTGTAAAACAAGTGTTTGAAAAAGCATTTGAGCGCCTACTTAAGTGCTGCAAGGTCCTTATTGCTTTATTTGGCCTATTGGCGGCAATTAGGATCCCCTTAATTAGGTAAACGCTTTCCCCCTCTCTGCCCTCTTAATAGGCTGCCTAAAGGATGCTTTTAGGCGCCCTCCTGAGGCTGCCTAAAGTAAGCGAGCAGCCAGGCCCATGATATTTTCTTCCACATCTCTAAATTACACTTCTTTATGTACTTCTCTACATTTCATACTATCATATAGCATAAAATACTAAATACTGATATGCAATATCTACTGTTCCAATAAGCAATACTCATGCATAATATATTCTACTATTCTGTATAATTTGTATACATACTGTATAATGAGCAATATCTGTTGTTATATATGGCATTGTGTATTACCACGTTAGTGTGTAATACTCATACATTAAGGTATATTATTTTCTCATCTACTATTGTTTCATATCAACAACTCTACATTACAATGCTTAACATTAAATCATTATATAATCAACTGCATATAATTGTGTTCCTTTAAATTATACACGTGTTATCTATGCTATTGTTGTAACGTAACTAAGTAGTGACATATTATCTACATTATACTGTAAGTTTGTAAAATACAGGTGTTTTGTATTTTCCACAGTACTGTGACATCACTGTTATAATATGCAATACATTGTATTACCCACGGCTATATTACTCTATTACCAACATTTATGTTATTTTAAAACATATTGTATATGTATATTACTAGGTGCACCACAGTAATATAATAAAATTGTATAGAAATCAATTTTACACTATTGCATGGGCTTAGATATGTAAATAGTTCAAAAGTAAATGCTTATATTTGCATGTATTTGTGTAATTATGCATTAAAAAAATAAAAAATATACAAAAAAATACAAGGTCTTGTTCACCCGCCTTCTGCTTTGCGCTTTCTAAAGATATTGGTGAATACTCAATTCATACATCTAATTCAACTATCGAACTTGGGGTATACATGGATAATGTGGCGGAAGCCCTTTTTATGCTTATTACCTCATGATACTCTTGAGAAAAGAAATAAAAAGTAATTTATTGAGAATTTTCAATCAAGTCCCCAAATATGACGCACAATGTTCAAAATTTCGAAGAAATGTGAAATTTTGCCATGTTTTCCATATCAATGGCAATTGACCATCGGATTTTTCTTCTTTTTAATGTATTTTGTACAACCTAGAGCATATTTTTTTTACCCAGTTTTATGTCTTTAAGTCTATATTGTGCTTCCAAACTATGGTGACTTGATTCGTTGATTTCATCATTTGAAAATTGACATCAAAATTCCCCATTGAAATTCCCATCGAAACAGTTTAGGGGTCCTTCACTCGAAAATGAGGAGACCCCAACCCCACGTATCAAATATGAAATATTATTGCATATTTGAGTAGATCTACACTATCATTCTGGTAAAATTTCGTTAATTAATTCTTTAATTTTGCTGTCGAAATGTCAGGAATGCATTAATCAAAATTTTGAAATATGGGTACTTTTCTGTTTCTTCGGCCACCAAAAACATTTTCTTCCTTGATTACACGTAGCCTTCCTTGATTGCATATAAAGCCCTAGACAGAAACCAATAAAAGACATTTATTAATAAGAGGAACACAAATAAAGGACGAATGTGATACACTCTAATAAGAGGCACCTGAAGCTGTAGCTAGGCTGGAAGCTTAAGCGGCTACAAGGTCTTGTCCGCCTGTCTTCTGCTTTGCGCTTTCTAAAAACATTGGTCACAACTCAATTCATACATCTGAAACTCTCGGACTATACCTCCGGTCTTGGGGATACATGGATAATGTCCTGGAAGCCCTTTTTATGCTTATTCCCTCTCATGATACGTGTAATCATAGTTGTTGAGGTGCTCACCTGAGTGCTGCCTAGTTGACCACGCGCCCGGGGAGGGTTATCTAGCTGGCCGGCCTGACTCTTGAGCTCAAATAGGCAGCCGCCTAGGGCGGGTCCCAGCTCCATTGGGCGTTTACTTTTTTGCTGTACCGATTTAAGTAATGGCTCAAGTAACCACGAGCAACCTACAAAAAATATAAAATATTTAGTCCCAAATAAGAGCAACAACATACCGTTTTGGCATTTATTTATGGTTGGGATATGGGGTATACAACTATAAGTTACAACATTCTATCAATGGAAGTGGAAATTTGCATTGAATTACATTCTTTTTATCTATTGTGTCGTGTCATTATTATTTATATTGGGATTTGGGAATGCACGTCCACATCTTGTATTGTTTGTATGTTCTTATTTTTTTATAAATTCAGTAATTGAGTTAGAGAATACAAGGATTGATAGACTTAGATGGTATGTATAATATTAGTATGAAGTTCATTCTTGAGTTCTTGTTGCCTCATGAACATTCTTGAGTTCTAGTTGCTTCTAAT
This sequence comes from Alisma plantago-aquatica, assembly GCA_963693085.1. Lineage (NCBI taxonomy): Eukaryota > Viridiplantae > Streptophyta > Magnoliopsida > Alismatales > Alismataceae > Alisma > Alisma plantago-aquatica. The sequence continues at coordinate 1,654,043,375 of OY856409.1, forward strand.
TTAATCTCCACTCACGTACTTCAACTGTTTGAACTTATTTGGGGGGTTTGGAATAGTATTATACCATCTCTGGGCTTTAAATTCTATATACTTACATTTATAATTAATTTATACAGAATTGACTTTTACTAGGGGTTTAAGGCTGCGTTTGGTACGTGGTGACAAAATGCACGGTGACGGTGACGGTGATAGTGACGGTGACGGTGATAGTGACGGTGGTGGTGAAATTGTTAAAAATTGTTGTTTGGTAACACATGCATGGTGATGGTGAAAGGGATGGGGAAATTTTTAAAATGTGTTGTTTGTTACATAGTTACGGTGACGGTGATAGTGAACCAATTTTATATAAAACACCTCGTAAAAACATAAATTCTATTTATTAAACACCTCATACATAAAAAAATTATGACATTAATAATACAAATATTTATCGTCAAATTTTAGTATGTATATGAGCTATTTAATTTAAAAAATACCAAGGAGACTTTTTTCATATGTGAGTTATATTTCTTAATAATCATTGCAGAGAAATACTTCATTGAAAAAATAAGAAAATAAAAATATTTTATCATAAATACTTTCTTGAGAAATACAATATGATCAGTTTTTCTCAATCATATTACATATGACTTGATGTCGTTCATGTCGTGGGCAACAAAAGAAGGCCATCATCATATTTGGATGTTCAACTAGAAAAAGATTTGACTTGAAACTGTCTTGCATAATTTTTTTTAATGACATTATATCTTGATGAGGGGAAAATGGTGTGGCGGAAAACATTATCTTGGAGTAAAAGAATATCTTTGAGGAAAAGGTGTGGCGGGAATCTTTTTTTTTGGAGGGAAAAATTTTAGTGGGAAACATTATCTTGGAGGAAAAAATGAGTGGCGGAAAATGTTGTCTTGGAGGAAGAAAGTATCATGGCAGAAAAAGGTGTTGTGGAAAAGTTTTTCATGAAGGAAAAAAGATTTGACGGAAAACATTATCTTGAAGAAAAATTATCTTGCAAAATAGTTGTGGCGTAAAAAATTTGGAGGAGATAAAGTTTTGACGGAAAATTTTGTCTTATAGGAAAAAAATTAATAGAAAATTTAATCATCGAGGAAAAATGGCGTGAGGGAAACGTTGTCTTGGAGGCAAAAAAATCTTGGAGGAAAAATGAGTGGCGGGAAATTTTTTTTTGGAGGGAAAAAGATCTGACGAAAAATATTATTTTGCAAGAAAAAAATCTAGTGGAAACTTTATCTTGGAAAGAAATATGTGTGAAGAAAACATTATCTTGGAGAGAAAAATATTTTGGCCGGAAGTTAAAATTTGTTGGCGGGAAAGAATCTTGGAGGGAAGCATATGGCACGAGGAGAGAAGGAAAATATAGTATCATTTTTTCGCACATATATCCATATATTAATGATGACTTAAAAATAACTTTTTTCACCATCATTCACCGTCATTCACCATGCTTTTCTATGGGGACAAAAATAGGCCAGAATTCACCATGGATTCACCACGAAAAAATTCCCTATCACTATCACCATGCGTACCAAACAACATTTTTGTTTCACCATCATTCCCTATCACCATGATTCACCATGTACCAAACACAGCCTAAGAGTGTATCAATGCTTGAATTTTTTCACCGCATCCCAGATTAACTTGTTTGTGCGAGGTTCTTAGTAGATAATGGACAATACATGTTATATAGAAGCAAGCATTTCAGACATTATGTCAAACAGACCCTAAACCACTTTCCAAAATTTTTGCAGGGATCTATTTGACCAGCCTGAGCAGGAAATAACAATCACAGAAGAAGAACAAGAGGCTATAGGACGAGTATGCTCTGTGATTTTCTTTGAGCTTTACAATTTCATTAATTTGTTTCGTTATAATTAATTGATGTTTTTTCCCCTGTTCAGCTGGAGGCAATGGGTTTTGACAGAGCTCTTGTACTTGAAGCATTTCTCGCCTGTGACCGGAATGAGCAGTTGGCTGCAAATTACCTGCTTGAGCATGCTGGCGATGAAGACTGAAGGTAGCCTTATTTATTGTTAAACTTGTGTTTGTATTGGAATTTGTTTAAGAAATTTGTCTGGCCTTTTCTCGTTCTTAATGCAGTTTTCTTACATAATGTGTTGGCTTTTCAGGAATTCCTTCGATTTGGAACAAGTTGGATCGTCTTTGCTTTACCTTTTATTTTCGATATATAGAACAAGTGGGGAATGTGTTTGGGCTTTGGACAAGGGGGTCTGTTCCATTTTACTTTTTTCTTAAGTGGACTATGCAGATCCATGAATGAGCTGCCATTACGTTATGCTGGTGATGCATAGATGTCGGGTTATTTAGTTTGTTGAAAGTTACATTTACTTATTTGTAATGGGTGTAGTTGGTGGATATTAACATCGACTATAAAAATGCCTCAAATTTTAAAATGTTTGACGAGTATTGCTGGTTCTCAAACTGATCTTGCCCAGAATCCAGTTTTGTATCTCGAAAAACAGATTACAAGCTTGCGAAAATAGTCATGCTTGGTTGCCAATGGGGCAAATTGTTTATGTCAAACTTTTGCGGGTTGTTTTTGTGTTCGGAAGCAAGTTGATTCTTTTTAGGGGATAATAATAAGTAATGTTATGGAAAATGCTAGAGAGCCTGTAGATGCGTTAGAATTTTTTCTTACAGCGATAGTTTTCAGGGCGATTGATATCGTTCATGGGGAGTCCGGTTATTGCTCGTCTGGAACGGAAGATCCTGGTAAAATGGTTGGTGTGCCGTGGTACAAGGGAGCTGATGCTTATAATTTGCCAAATTATGAATGTGAAAACCAGTCAATTCGGTATATTCAGAACGCAACCACTGCAGTAAACAGTACTTTGGATATCAGTGTATTTTTAGGATTGCTTAAAAGTAACGATGGTCGGTCAACATGATCGGTCAACATGATCCGTTGTCTTCTCCCTTCTTAACTATAGTCCCATCATACTACCCTCTCCTTTTCCTTGGGGCATGTTTGGATTACAGTATTGTGCCGCATTGTATTGTACTCGTAAGACCTGCAGTTTAAAATTTGTGCTTGGTTCAATGGAGTTGGCAGTAGGAAGCAAGCCAGCATTCCGGAACGTACTGTGAATGCTTCGTTACAGATGCTGTTCAAATCTGCACTCCCCAATATGATGACTGCTCATCAAATACAAAAAAATTGTACGCTGTAGAACAAGAAGGCCGTGACTTCTTCTGCATGTGGCTAAGGTGTGGAGTCTTTGTACCAAACTCGTCTTCCATATCTCTCAAGGTTGACATTTGCGGGTTAAGGGCCTTTTTGGAGCGTAGGGGTGGAGCATAGTTGGACAATGTCAATGATAAAGCACCATGTAGGCCTGGTCGAAACTAATGTTGGGAGGCGCCAGATTGACTTCTTTCAGGCACCATAAAGCCTTGTTGGTAAAAAGATGTCACAACTAGTTTAAGTGCAACGAGGCATGGTAGTTGTGTGGATCTGGTGTGGTTACACCATTGTTAGAACTGTACTAAGGCTGTGTGGTATGTGCGGAATTATGGGGAAGGAGTGATGGTGAAAAAATGGCTGCTTGGCTAGCATGATGACTGTAAAGGAGAAATTTTTCATGCCGTATTCATCAGGAGATTTGTTTTGTTTTTGTCCGCATGGAAAAGCATGGTATATGATAGTGAAAAATGTTCTTTTACGAAAGTAACCTCTTTATTAATTATTTGGATAGATACAAAAATGATTTCATAATATTTTTCTTATCTAGGCATAAATATCCCCCCCCCCCCCCAATTTCTTGTCCATACATTTTTTTGGGTGGGTATTGTCAATAAAATTTAGTTTTCACCAAAACAAATTTCCTTAAGAATATTATTTTACTATCTTACTTTCTCAAAACAAATTCTTCTACTAAAAGTGTATTTATTTTTTTGTTAAGGTATCCATTTTTAGTTATATTTTTTCCATTTAGAAATTCCATTCTAAGAATGTATTTCACTATTATTTTTTTTTTATTTTTTTTGTTCTCCCTCAATGGATTTTGTTGCCTCCACGGAAGTAGTTCCCTGCAAGTACGAAATCTCTTTTCAAATAAATTTCCTACCAAAAATTTAATTGTTATCTAATTTTTTTACTTCCAAATAAATAATTTTATTTTGAAACTTTCTTTCCAACAAGAAATTATTCATTGATAAAGAATTCGTTAATAATAACAAAACACTCTCCCACCAAAACCTTTTCCTACAAGACAAAGTTTCTCAATAAATTGTTTGTATCCAAATAAATAGTGGCATTTTCTTATACAAAGTTTCAGGTATTTTTCTCAATAAAAAATATTATAGAGATACAAAAAATGGCTTACTATCGAATGAATATTGTCAAAACCTCCCCCTCCCAAGAAAATCTCCCCCACCGCCATATTACTTTTTATCCAAGTAGTGTCGCACTTTAATGCTAATGTTTACAATGAATCAAATCTATACTCTATATATCTTTGTCGCTTAACAATATTGTAAAGGTGCTGGAGAATCTATAGTCAATACATGGGAAATCTTTTTTAGCTCCAAGAAAAGGTATGCTCCAAGAATTTATTTTGAGTGTCTCAAATTTAAAAAAAGTTTGTACTTTCCTGAGATTCTTTTATTAAAAGGTTCTCAATCCCCATCCCATACTCATGCAACAAATAACAATTCTTAAGTATTTTTTCATCTTTCCCTGTATCCCTATACTTGTGCTTATTAAATAACATTTTTTAATAATTTTCCCTTCCCCTTCCCTATCACTGTTCCACCTCACCATCATCGTCACCGTTTATTTTGTCACCACATATGAAACACAACCTCATGTAAAAAACCAAACACAATCTCCATAGCATGACCATTGCAATTTTGAATATGAGAAATCACATCTCTGTTAATTTGAGCGTGCATCATGTGTCCCCTTTCTGTAACGTATCATGGAACGACGATGACACTATTTTTCTCCCGCACTTCTGGTGTACAAGGTTTATGACAGGGTGTGAGATCCCACAGTGCTTCTCCGGCCTCTTCAGATTTAACTAATCTTCCGTTTGGATGTCCCACAACCTCTTCAGATTGGATATCCCACAACACTTGAGATCTCACAACCTCTTCATGGTGGCGCGTCCTTGTGCTTACGCCCAAACAATGCCATTCCACAACACTTCTCTAGCCCTCTAGGGGTGAGATCAAGCCACACTTGCTTTCCCTTCCTCCCTGCCTCCTTAAAAGGCTTCGGCTCCGACTCACAAGCTTTTGGTTTTGGGGCACAAAAGGAAGCGACTTATGGGAACATGCCGTTGGTGATCGGTCCTTGTTGGCTGTCAACCCCTTCACACCACCTACCTCTTGGCTGCGTGCCTAAGATCAACTCACCCTATCCTAGTGAGCCCCTACTGTCCAAGCACGTTGGCCGCAAAAGTCAAAAGTCTATGTTGGATCTAGTGGAACAAGCCCCCTCTTGTCCTAGATCTGGTAATTGCATACACAACTACATGGTTATGCTAGTCTCTCTATGACTCTCATGATCTTCTTTCCCCTGATGCTACATTTCCCTTATATCTAGGATCTCAACTTTCCTTTGATTTGGGATCTTTGTCTAGAAATTTTGTGGACCCATAGTTGAATCAAGGAAATCTCTCTTAGATGAATATTTTTCAGGATTTTTGCAATTTCTATACATTGATGTAAGGAGATCATTGTTTAACTAACCATGAAGACATCACAAAGTCTTTGTCTTCATATTACTCTATGTTTATTTGTCCCTTTCAGAGTCTTCATTCTTATTGCGACAAACCTTTAAGGATCAATAGTTTCTCAAATAATCTTTATGCATACACTTGTCTTCGCTTGCATAAGCATCTGACTTTCACAAAGTATTGATTTATTATGATGTTTTGGAGTCATTATTTGTTGCTTTACGTGCTTCTAAATGCTAGGTGTGCAATGTTTGTCTTCTCACCGAACCTGTGGGCTCTGATCTCCAAACCACGATATAAACTTAGCGGAAACGATTCGATAAACAGCGGAAGACAAAAATCACGGGAAATTAAAACTTTTCGAGACAAGAACTTGAATCCATAAAAGCTTCTTTCATAACAACAGATAAACTGTTTACATCTCATGGTAATTACTTCTTGAGTAATTATATACATCAAAATCTCAAGAACACATAACAAAAGACTCCAAGACCTGAGAGTACAGAGGACACATAGGACTGACTCTAACTACACCACATGGCAGGCTAAATCTCCACCTGAGATTTCACTGCTGCTCCTGGTGCTGCTGCTGCTGAGACTAGTCACCTGTAGACCGGTTCCTCCGTCTCCGACGTCCACCTAAAAAGTTGAAGTCTACGGGGTGAGACAATTTTACATAATTGTCCCAGCGAAAGTTATAACTCTCCGCCAGAAGCTTTATTATAACATCAAAGAATAACTTAAACAGTAAGGCTTTCAAAGTATTCAATAGCAGTTGCAGCTATAAATAAGAACTCAACATTTACGAAATATGAAGAAATATAAGCACTATCACAGTGTATCATCAATCAACTAACTCGTAGTTATCTCTAGCAGGTATACTACGTGGTTGATTATGTTTTATAAACAACATTATGCCCTGTGGAGATGAGGCATACCACTCATACTCCAACTGATCGCTAAGAAGTCACATCAGTATCATACATAGGTCATTAAGAGAGCCGGATTATCATGATCTTCACCTTCCTCAGTCAGTAAGAGGATTACTTGTAGGACATCTTGTGTCTCTACTATTATAGCTCACCAGGGTAAACTGGTCCTTCACTATTTTAGAGTTACAGTGGCGTTCTGTACTCTCTTCGTCATCAGGAGATTTCATGTTTATCTCCACTGATACGGAAATCTATGTTTTCTTCGTCATCAGGAGGTTTCATGTTTACCATCCACTGATACGGTAGGGTTTTGTAGTGAAAGGGTTGACGGATTACACATCTACATCAATCACCTACACTAGGATGTAAGGTTCTACACATCCATGTACCCCACATACTCAATAGTATGTGATCCAGGAGTTCCCTTAGGAAAACCTATTTCACCATCATTTGATCTCTGACAATGATGGATCTATGATCAGGGCCCTACATTATACTTGATTAGTTAGGTACATTCAGTATTCTTTTAACATCATACATTGTTCTTCAAACAATAACAGTAGCATAACAACTATGAAAGGAGAATACTAAATGTAACAAACCTAACTCACATCAATCATCATTTCTCATTATATTCATCACAAGTCATCTCTAAAGCATGACCTTGATGGTATTCATGGCTCTCACAGCCCATTAAGTCATAGGTTGCCACTGACAAGGCATCAAGATATCTTACTTATTCATAAAGCTTTTAACATGCTTTTAATGAATACATCATCATCATCCATACCTGGATACGATCACCTTCATATCAGGACCTGCATGGTTAGTTCAACTGATAAAGGTAATTCAAAATAAGAAATACACTTCCCACTCTTGTCATAAGAGTTAAGTCCTATGATTCTCATCAATTAGAGTTTAATACTCATAATGCATGTCATTACCCTTGAATTAGGGTTTACTATTCACATTACATGACATTACCCTTAAATTAGGGTTTACTATTCACATTACGTGTCATCACCCTTAAATTAGGCTTTACTATTCACATTACATATCATTACCCTTGAATTAGGGTTTACTATTCACATTAAGGTGAATTGAACTCATATCATCATCTTGTATGAGGAACATCATCATTGCTTCTCTCAGATTGGCTTAAGATTCATCATATATCATAATTAGGGTTTCCATGATCTCACATAGGTGGATCATACCCTAATCATGCACATCTATGTGTATTGAAGGTTCTTTACTCAGGTTTCCACCCAAAAAGGGGTACTTTCTCTCTCTTAAAGTACTTTCTCTCTCTAAAGTACTTTCTCTCTCTAAAGTACTTTCTGTCTCCTCATACTAGTAGATGGTGATAACACCACTCTAGATCAGGTTGGGTTAAGTCCTCTTTGGTTAACATAAGCCAACACATCACTATCATGTGATTAGGGTTTGATTTGAACAAGGTTTTACTCAATTGAACCCTTCAGGGGTATTTTGGTAATTTACCCCATTGATCACATCATGGTTCAATTCATTAGTCACTTAATCCCCTAATGTCCTAGGTTATCATTAGGGTTTAGATTTGATCATCATAGCACCATTTACACTTTCAAGTGGTTAAGTGAATTCAGCCTATGAAAACCTCAAACGGTTTCAACCTTCATCCTCCAAACGGTTTGAGACCGTTTGGATGGGTTGACCGTTTGCTAGGGTTGACTCCAAGACCATGTGAACTTCAAGGTCGAGAGAGGGTAAAGACCGTTTGGCAACTTTGACTTCAAGACCGAGAGAACTCACATGGTTTGAGACCGTTTGGTGTCTCTCGATCTTGAGACCGTGAGACCTCACACGGTCTTGAGACCGTGTGACCTCAAACGGTCTTGAGACCGTGAGGTATCAAACGGTCTTTAGACTGTGAGGCCTCACACGGTCTTGAGACCATTTGGTTGATATCCAAACGGTCTCAAGACCGTTTGGGTCAATCAACCCAAAAACACTTAATTAATTCATTGAGATTTCAGTACTGATTTCAATTAGGGTTAGCCCTAGTAATCACCCTTCAACTCTTAGCTCGTTTGGAATTAGTCCATCAAATTTGGTGAGTTGTTAATCAACATTATTTTGAACAGTAATCTCATACGGTCAACGCATGGTCAACGTCCTTACACGGTCTTGAGGACCGTTTGCCCAAAAAGGGCGATTTCAACAGATTGGAGATCAGGACTAAATTCAATTAAAGTTGTTGAGTAAAAAGGTCATATCTCTCGATTCCTTTGGAGTTATCTTCTCAAATTTTGAGGGTGATTATCCTACATAATTTTGTACAGAAATCTTATACGGTCCACGCTCGGTCAACGGGGTTAAACGGTCTTGAGGACCGTTTTCCCTCACTCGGTCTTGAGACCGTTTGCTCACCACACGGTCTTGAGACCGAGAGAGCCAAAGGTAGAGACCGTTTGGTAAAGTGAAAAGCGGTGGATTAACCTTGGAAATAACGCCTTCATCTCCTAGCTCAAGAACAGCAAGGATTTCCCACGGATTTGCTTGCAAAGTAGCAAAGGAAAGTAGAGAAGAAGAAGAACTATCATCTACATGCATAAACAAGATGCATATAACAAAGCATGGGTTTAGAGTTATAAAACCCGCCTAAAGCTTGCTCCTTGAGCTCCAAGCTTTCGAGCTCTAAGCTTTAATGGCGTCCTTAAGCTTCCACAGGTCGGCCAAGGTGAAAACTCCAGGGAAAGTCACGAAGAGATGGCTAGAAAGGTGGAGCTTTGTGAGCTAGTCATCAATCTGACCTTGAATTCGAGTTCTAACCATGGAATTAGGCAAGAAGAGGAATCCAAACCTACCTTGCACACCTTGGGTCGTCCTCCTGAGCTCCAAGCTGTTCCTTAGTCGGTCAAGCAAGGGGAAACAGTGAATTGCACGAAAGAAAGGTTCCTTTGCTTGAGAGGTAAAGTGTATATATACTTGGGTGAGATTTCATTAAAGGCCCATAAGTTTTCTATATTTCCAACTAAGTCCTTCCATCTTTTCTTGCTCGTCCTTTCTTCTTATTTCTAAGGACAACCTTCTTTTAAGGTCAAGAAATGAGAGCAAAGAAGATCAACCTATAACTTAAGGTACATACATAAAAGGGCTATTGTACATATACCCTGATTATTCAATCACAAAGGTGTTTTCATTGCTTGATTAATCAATTGAAGTGATCCTTTCATCATTTCTTCTCTAAATGATGATGAGAGTCTTAAAAGATACATTAGATGATATATTTTACAATTTGCATCCCTTAAATTGGGTAAATTGCATTTTCCCCCAAATTAGGGTTTCAAGTACCGGGATTGCTTCCACAGCTGCACCTTGGTGCCCAAGCTTGGGAAATCCCTCAAACTTTATCAAAGAGATTCTCATGATGTCTCAATATCAGAGAAACATCTCAACATGTGCAAATTGCAAGTTAACCCTTCTAACTGGGTAATTTGCACATAGGTCCCTGTATTACAAAACAATGCTACAACTTTATATAAAAAGGAGCAAAAACTGAAATATATGTTTCTGAGAAACTTAATTACATGCCCAAAGTTAATCACAAGGATTTAATTACATATTTAGGCAAAACACCTAGGGTTAGCTCATAACCCAGGTCAGGGATGTTACAGAACCTTAGTCCAAGGGCTGTTCCCACAAATAAGCTAATACTTCTGGAATTGCCGTCATTCTCCCACCTCAGTCTTGCTCAGAATCACTAGATGTGATTATTAGCCTTCATGCTCCTACAAAAGACATGTCTCCAATTTTTGTTCACTGCAACTTAACATCTGATCAAATCTTTGAACTGCCACACTGTCAGCTATCCACCTAGAGCTATGTGTCGATCTTCTTGACAAATCTTTCAACTGGGTGCCCATGTAGTCAAAGTATCCCTCTCATTTATCGTATTATTTTTGTAGATGCTTTGTGAGCAACTTTGAATCAGGTTCCTTCATGTCCATCTTCAATTGATGCCATGATATGTATGATATTACTTCTTTATGCATACTCAATCATTTTACTCCACCTGTTGTTTCTGAATGCTCTTCTTAGGAGCATGCTTATTTCCAAATATTGATGATTCTTAAAGCTTTAGAGATTTAGAAATCAAGATCAGATGACATTCAAAAACATTTAATCTGTATTTTCTAGCACCAACAACCTATCAATCATTTTTTGACCTCAAAATTTAATGTTTCCCGTACCAAGCATAAGGTCAAAGATGGTCAATTTATAATAACTATTTGTTGGATCTAGGGCTCTAGGGGGGTGAATAGAGCTTTAAAATTCTCACCATATTAGTTAGACCTTCAAATTATATAAATCAAAACCAATAGCCTAAGAGCAATTTGAAGTCCTAACTAAGAAAGCATAGCAAGGATGAGAGAAATCGAAACATGTACTTGGACAAGGTGGCTTAGAGTGGTTCCACTCTCCAAACTAGGAGAGAGTCAATCCACTACCTAGAGAGGTCAAGCTCTAGGACTTTGCAACCTGTGTATACTTATATTCATTCATAAGAGATACAAGGAGACCACCATACATCCAAGGACTTACCTATTCAAGACAAGAGTCTCCTACATAAGAACTTACCCACTTGATCAAGATGTCTTCATCCTTCAACAAGGACTTACCCTCCACTTACATGAAGTCTGGCCTTGAAGGAATTTTCCCACTCTTCTTGAATCTTGGCCTTGCCCTTCAACTTTAACTGGAGAAGATCTTCACCTCTGCTTCAACCTTGAAGAAGAAGAACAACAACTTCACCTTCACTCGGAGTAGCTTTCTTCAACCTTTTATTCTTTGAGAAAGGGGGTAGGGAATATGGAATGGAATGAGAGCTTTACAAGCACATGAAGGTAGCTTTTACAACTGGCCTAACTCACTCATAATCACGAAATGCTATGTAAATGAGAGAGAGAAAGGGGCTCAAGGAGTTGCAACACACTGAACTATATCAAGGACTTAGAATAGCATGAATGAGCAAATTTGGAATGAACTCCAAGGGGTCCTATTTATGGCTGGAGGTGTTTCCTTGAGTGTGGGATCACTTAAGGGCGAAATATAGCTGTTTTCAAACTTACAACAGATCTATTCTCGCTCAAAACAACTCACCAACAGTTATAATCACTTTTTCTGTATTTTCCGTATAGTACATTCGGTCGAGTTTCAATAAAGATAACTCGACCGATCAACCAAGTGACAAATCCAATTTTCAAACTATCGATCGAGTTTGTCCTGGGAAACTCGACCAATGAGTCAAAATTAGTTTTATTTAGTTGATCGACCGGTCGAGTTCTGTGAATGTGTAACTCGACCAATTGGCCGCTCCAGAAAACCCATCACTGGATCGGTTGAGTTTCCAACTCAACCGATAAATAGCTTGTGGCAAATTTTCTAAATTGACATTTGAGTGATCAAACACTGGAATTAAGTGTCCCTGATTTTTTCTCATATTAGTTACAAGTCATATCATCAATAAAAGTGATCACAAAATCATCTAAGGTCATTTGGAGTGATTTTCCAAAATGTGCAGTTGCATTGCTTTTGACTAGAACTTGCACAAGCTAGGGCTTGTGTAATTTGATCATTTTCATGTATCTAAAGCCTTAAATCAATCTTGAACAAACATATTATATACATAGGAATGGAATGGTTAAGTCATTATCAAAATATGGGCAATGTATAACTCTCAAGTCAACATTCTCCCTCTTTTTGACAATGACAAACCATTCCTCAATCATATTGAAAAGGACATGTAAAGTTATACATTTGCCTTGTGAATTACATCGTGTTTCATGATTTGAACAGTGTGAATTTCTCCCCTTCAATATATGCTTACTGTTACCTGCATAGTTAGTATATCTACTCAAAGCAACATGACATATGTACTATGTGGTCCTGCAACAAGTCACATGATAAAGCATATAATGAATAAGAAAAGGATCACATAGGAAAGAAAAGCAATATGGTTGAGCTTCAAAACATCAAACTTCTCTCCCCCTTTTGACATTATAAAAAAGGAAGGGGGGTAGAAGAGTGCAGAAACATGTCTCCTCCAGGAACAACCAAACATACATCCACAACATGCAATCTCAAAGCATAATGATTAAGATTACAACACAGAGAGCATGTCCTCAGAAACAACTAAACACCAAAATGGTGAAAACATGATGATAAAATAGTACAACTCAGAAAATGTGCCCAGATGTTTTAGTACAAAATAGCCTAGAAAGATATATATGATCAACATCTAGACTAAAAACTAGAAAATCTAAACATCTAGGTCATTTATGTCAACATCATCAACATCATCATCAACATCAGAAGCTTCAGGCTCGTAGTCATCATCTCCGTCTGAAGGTGTAACAGAGACAACAACATCACCTTCATCACCAGAGGCACTAGCAAAGCCATCAAAACCATCATCATCATCCTCATCATCCTCAGAAGGCTCCTCATCAGCAACAACAACTTCTTCATCATCCTGGTCTGGCATCTTCTCATCAGCAACAGAACCAAAATCACAGTCGGGCCAACATGCATTCTGCTTGCCCAAGACATGCCAAGAGCATGAAGCTCATTGGCATGTGGGAAGGAGGGAGAAGAAGTATCAAGACCAGCAAGAAGGGTGGCTAAAGGGCCAATAGGAAGAGGTAGGACAACATGGGTAGATCCATTAATAATAGAGGTTGTAGCAGTAGGTGGAGGGGCTGGGTAAAAGTGATCATTTGCATAGGATGCATAGTCACATCCTGGACAGGGATGGTAGGCAGGATAAGGGTGTGCACAAGATAGGTTCATGTTGGACATGATGGCACAAAGATCTTGATGCATGTGCTCCTGAACTTGAAGGTTATATTCCTGTTGATGCATCATGTAGCCCATAAGGGTTTCATTTGACAAATGAAAAGAGGCGTGGGCAGGTCAGAAAGGCTGAGGCGGTGGAGGTGCATGAGTGGAGGTGGAGGTAGAGGCTCCGGGTGTGGTAAAGTAAGGGATATGCACAGACTTCTGAAGAGTGGTCTCACTGATGCAAACTCCTTTCCAGGCATATTTGTAGTGTAGGTCATGGAAAAGAGATTTACCAGTGGCAGCTTAAAATAGACCAAAGATCAGGGTAGGGTAGGGTGGGTGGGTGCCACAGATGTTCTTACCAGAGTCAAAAGGAGTCATGTGGTGAAAGACATAACGAGACCATTTGACTCCAATGTTCTTCAAGATACAAAATATAATTACCACAATGTTTTCTGCAATTTTAGTTTGATTTTTCTTGGGATGAATATTGCAGTTAACAACTAGGGAAAGTATGCGGTTCTTGAGGTCTAAGGTGTAGGAGGGAAGGGTACACTTCCTATAGGAGAACTGAGGCTTCTTCAAGTATTTATGAATATCAGGGAGAGTAAGATCATATTTCTTGTAGAATGCCTTAGGGTCAACTAGGTCAAAATACTCGGGGTAGTCTTTCCTCCAAGTGTCAGTCACCTCCGTACCCGAGAAGAATATGTTCAGGGTATCCTCGAAGACTTAGAATTTATTCCCGGCTATCATTGAAGTGAGGACTACTTGAGCATTTGGTGGGGGTACGAGTGTGTCATAATTCCATTGCAGGTTAGCATAGAATTCATGAATGACTTTTATGCTAGTGATGGAATTGTTGTAGCACAAGCACTCGACACAAAAGGCGGAGAGATGGTGATTGTATAGCAACTCAGATACTTGATCGATGACCCTTTGTCTACGTGAGGTTGGCTCAAAAAGGGCACAAAATTGGAAAGGGGTTCCTAGGAAGGAGCCCTTGTACCCATTGAGAGCCTCATTGGAGACAAAGAAGGTATCGTCAAAGGGTATGAGACGCAAGTTGGAAGACAAAGATGGTGCTTCAACTAGGGCTGCTCTCTTTCTCTTGTTGGATTCCATGGAGACGAAATAGAGAGGATGGAGAGAGCAAAAGCATGATAAACACCACCACAACCCGTCCACACACCTAGGGTTGATGGGAAAGATGTCAACAGAGGTCGATCTAGGTTGAACTAGGGCTGGGGAGAGGAAGTTCAGGGATAGGGTTGAGAGCTTGAGGGAGCTAGAGGTTGGATCGGTCGATTTTTCTCTAGTTGAGAGGGAGAAAAGTTGGTCGAAACTAACTTATGTTTGTTCCCACCTGACCATCATTCGAGTTCTGTGACTCAAAAACTCGACCAATAGGCTGTTGAAAAAAGCTCTCAGCCATCGATCGATCGCGTTGGCAACTCGACCGATGGTCCAATTGAACCAACATTAAAAATTCTAAGTTCTAGCCATTAGAGTGCTAATTAAATTATTTTTCAAGTCCATTTTGCATTTTGAACATAATTAGGCACATGTCACTCATCATTGGGTACCGTTTTGTGATAAAATAAGTGTTTGCAAAAAAACCCAAAAGTAAGAGAAAAATAGGCAAAAATAACATGAAAAACTGATTTTTAGCATATTAGCAAGCAAAGATGATCGAAACATAGGCAAAGCTTATATGATAGATGAAAACTAGCTAGAAGACATATCAGATTCATTCAAAGTAGTTATGAGCACTTAGATCTAATAAATTTAAATTGCTCTCTAGCTAGAGGTTTAGTGAAGATGTCCACCAACTTATTTTCCGTGTCCACGTGTGTGATATAGATATCCTTTTTGGCAATGTGATCAGGAAGAAAATGATGACAAACCTCTATACGCTTAGCTCTACTATGCAAGATAGGACTATATGACAAGTTAATTGCACTAGTATTATAAGAATAGATAGGAGAAGCATCAAAGTGAATGCTAAAGTCTTGGAGCATTTGCTTCATCCATAGGACCTAGGCACAACAACTCTCAACTGTAATGTATTCAGCCTCGATGGTTGATAATGCCATTGTGCTATGTTTCTTGGAAAACTAAGACACCAAGCATGGTCTTAAGAGAAATTAGGTTTTACTTGTACACTTTCTATCAATCAAGCAACTTGCGTAATCAACATCACTATAAGATGTAAGAGTAAAGTCCCTTGACTTGGGATACCATAGTCCAAATTGTGGAGTTTTGGCTAATTACCTTAAAATCCTCTTAACAACTATAAGATGTGATTTCTTGGGATTGAAAGAGAGCATACAAGACAACACTAAACATTATATCAGGTCTAGAGGCAGTTAAGTACAATCAATTTCCAATCATACCTCTATAGAGCTTCTCATCCACCTTCTCACCATTTTCATCCTTGTCAAGTTTGGCGGTGTTTGACATGGATGTGTCCATAGGCTTGGTGTTCTCCATCCCAAAATGCTTAAGTAGCTCACTTGTGTACTTGCCTTGGTTGATGAAGTTTCCATCTTTAGTTTGCTTGATTTGAAAGTCGAGGAAGAATGTGAGCTCACCCATCATACTCATATCAAATTCACTCTGCATAAGATCATAAAATTCTTTACAAAGATCAAGGTTAGTTTCACCAAAAATGATATCATCAACATATATTTGAACGATAAGAAAATTGTTAGAAGTGTGTTTTAGAAACAATTTAGAATATACTTTCCCCATGATATACCCATGATCTAACAAAAATTTCTTTCTCATACCAAGCTCGAGGTGCTTGTTTGAGTCTATAGAGAGCTTTTTGTAACAAAGAAACATGGTTAGGTAAACTAACATGTTCAAAACCTGGGGGTTGTGCAACATACACTTCCTCCTCAATTATACCATTCAAAAACGCATCTCTAACATCCATTTGATACAGAAGAAAGTTTTTATAACTAGAAAAAGCAATCAACATACGAATGGACTCAATTCTAGCTATAGGTGTATATGTTTCATCGAAATTGATACCTTCCTGCTGATTGTAGCCTTGAGCCACTAACTTTGCTTTGTTCCTTACCACTTTGCCACTTTCATCTAGCTTGTTGCAGTAGACCCACTCCGTGCCAATGATCTTTCTATCACTTGGTTTTGTCCCCTAGGGTCCATTCTTGATACACAAGGATTCACCTACATCACCCTCACCTTTAACCTTACCTTTTTTATTGTCCCCAAAGGTAACTGAACCTCCTTTCTTTTTAGTGAAGTTGTTGAAATGGCTTATATCACCTATCATATGTTTAGTGCAGCCACTATCAACAATATATCTACCTTTTTCCTGCAAGAAAGGAGAGTCTCGGTTCCCAACTCAATATTTGGGATCTGGAGTTAGCTTGGGGACCCATTTCATCTTTGGGTTGGTCTCCTTAGGCTTGTAAGGAAATAAGTAGAGTAATGATCATCACACTTGCAATGAGAGCAAATCATATGGTTCTTAGTGTCCGAAGACTCTCTAATGAAAAAAGAGGCTTCCTTACTCTTTTTCTTACCTTTGGCTTTATTCTTTCCCTTAGGTACTCCCCCTACAAATTCCAAACCACTAGTACCACTTTGTTTGGTAGAGTGATCAAGGATTTCATTAAGGGAGTTTTTTTTCCTTTGAGAACTTCTTACAGAGAGGATCTAAGTCTATGATTGTCATCATTAAGAGATTTGATAGTAGAATACAAACTAGAAATATCATATCTAGCATGAAAAATGTCAGCCTAAAAAAAGAGGGCTTTAGTCAAATAACAATCTTTCTCAAGAGAAATAGAAGCAATATCATTACTAGGAAAAATAGGTCTAGAAGATAAATCATTAACTTGACCAAGAAACCTAGCATTTTTAGATTTAATCACTTGAATTTCCTTAAGATAAACATCCCTCTCATCCCTACAAGCATCAACAATGAGCTTAACTTCAACATTTTCAGTTTTAAGAGTTTCAAGCTCATTTAGTCACTTTTAGTTATCTTCCTTAAGAGTTTCAATGTTTTTAAGGTAAACACCATTCTCTACTTCAACTACATTGTATTGGAGTTCAAGATCAAGATATTTCCCTTGCAAGTTATCAATGCTTTAAAGATGAGTTTTCTCATTTAGCTCAAGAATTTCAAGTTTAGCATATAAATCATCAATAATTTTTCCTAACCTTTTTCTTTTAGATTTACATTTAGAAAAAAAAGAATGGGTAGAAACAAGCATATCAATAAGAGTTTCCTTAGATAAATCATGCAAGATTACCTCACTTACCTCACTAATTTCTTCACTAGTAGAGGCCATGAGTGCAAGGTGGCACTCTCTTCGAAGTTAGAGCCACTTGAGGATGATTCCTCCCAAGCTGCATGAGCTTCATTCTTGTGTCTTTTCTCCTTCTTTTCCTTCCTCTTGTACTTTCTATCATTCTTGTACTCTTAATCCTTCTTAGAGCTGCCCTTGTGGTGTGACTTTCTTGATTTGGGACATTCTCTCTTGTAGTGTCCCTTTTATTCACACTTGTAGCATCTAGGAGTATAGGAGGAGGATTGCTTTCCCTTGAAGTGCTTGACCTTGGTGTAGTTGGCTTCATGCTCACTAGGGCCATCATCTTCACTAGAGGAGGAGGGAGATGTCCGAAAAGCAAGTTGTTGTTGAAGGATGACCACCTCCACTTGTGCTTTGAAATCACTATCTTTGATCTTCTTGGATTCCTTCTCTTCTTGATTGGCTTCTTCTTCTTACTTGTCAAGCCTTGGCTCATGAGCCGGACCTCGTCCGTCAGATGCTTGTCACCCCTTTTCTGGTCCATCGAGTCGCAAAGCTGGATGCAGAGCCTAGAAATCACGCGCCATGTGTACCAAAGACTTGTAGTAGAAACAAAGTCATTGGGATGAGCATCGGTGCCTCTGGTGCCCTTGTTGCAAGAATTGAAGGTAGGAATCTCGAGGTATACTAAACCAAAGGGTACGACCCCCCCTCCATTCCACTATGGAAAGATTGCACCAAGTGATTCATGGACCTAAAACAAAAGAAGGCTTGTGGGGATGATCACCGATGCTTCTAGTGAACCCACTATAGGAAACGGAGGCACATATCATGCAACACACAAAATTTGTGCCTGGATGGAATCCCCACACCAACCGATGGGTTGCACAGGTTCCGCTGACTGGTTATTCTCACCAATAGAAGATCTCCAACACTGTGTCAAGCACTTCTACCTGACCTAAAAAACGTTACTGTCAAAGGAACACAAAGGTCCCCGACCAAGAAAGATCCCAATGTGATACTTCCATCGGTAATGAGCACCGTATCACTAAACAAAGCTTCAATTCCCGCTTCCCTCTCACCATTTCCGCCATGTGATGAAGAGAAGATGTCGTGCCCACCACAATCGAACAACATGAGAGGTGCAAAGAGAGCCCCACTACCCTTTGACTCATGACACCCATCCACAAAGCACAAACTCTCACAACAACCACTTCCATTGCAGCACCCACCCTTCCAACCTGATCAAGGTCACCACCACAACCAGATGAAAGGGGGAGGAACTATGGCCGCCATCAAAGCTACCAGACACCACCTGGAGATCCAGATCCCTCGCCTTCCCCATCTCATCAGTATAAGATGCTGCTAAGTCTCCTACCTGTCCCCGTAAATCTTGTGCTACCTTTAGCAGGGCTTTGAAGTTAGCAATGGACAAAGGGGAAAAGGAAGGGCCTACGTTGCCCATTAATCATCTGAATCTTTCTAATCCACAATCAAGAACCCCTCAACACCTCATATTGGCGAGTTCCTACTGCCAAGAAGAAGCCGCATCGTAGGTCACCCCTCACAAAGGACTAGACTATAGAGAAGAGGCTGATGAGAAGCCTCCCTATCCCTCCACACCGATCCTTGAATTGACAGAGGAGATCCCTGTGGAGGCTTCCCATGCACCTCCACCGTACGAGCATGGATGGGGATGACCTTAGTTCTCATCACCTTTCTAAAATGTTTGAGAGTGCATCCGAGGGTTAGCCTTCTTTTCCAGTTAGCTGGCTGTTTTACTGGCACACATAATGCGAAATCATGTATTATTTGCTTCTATCCTAAGCAAGTAGTTTTCTTCCAGACCTAGTTCATTTTCTGTCCAATCTTCTCTTTCTAGTTGTGATTGTGGGTTTGGTTACACTTTCTTGCTTGAACCTATGTTTCTACCAAGATAGAGATATTTTCTATAGGTAAGGTAGAGGAGGTAGTTTGATCAAAATATGAGAGGAGGAGGTCCAATGGAGGATATGTATGGAACACATTTAGAGAGATCTGACCATGTACTTTGAATTTAACCACATTCAAGTGAATTTGACAACATTATCTGAATGTTGTCAAATTCATCTAGATGCAATCACAACCACAACATGTGTTCTGTGAAGATTCTCTATAATTCCCAAGTCTTTGAATACTCTAGACCTAAGAGGGTATCCAAAATATTCATGGTCATTGGTGGAGTTTTAGTCACACTGTGTGAGAGCGAGTGGGATGACCCCCACCAGAGAAGCTACTGTGATGCACATTATGTTTGGATGTTAGTTGCTTGCTAAGGTGTTTGAGGCTTTTCTATGCCTGAGAACAGGTGCATAGACTTCCCAACTGGTGGTTACATACTTAGGAACTCCTACTGATTAGTAAGTTGTGATGAAATCTATTTTATTTATTTTTCTTTGTTTTGTTTTTCTAGAATCATTCTAGTTTGTTTCATATATCAATTACCGATTTTGCTTAACTGACTAAGAGTGGAATCTTAGACGTCTAAACCTCCCCACATCCATGGTTTGACCCCATATATCTACTTCAACCCCGTATTTAGTTGTGAGGGTCTTTGAAGGTTTTGAGTTATATATTGAAAGTTCGATCAATATTTGGGATTGGGCCTTCATTTTTAGGAGTGTTATCTTGGGGACCGCATCACATAGTCCCACGTATGAGTGTCTCTTGTACTATAAGTCTTTACATAAATGAATATTTGTAGCAAATAGATAAAGTATATTAGCTCATTTCTTTGTGTATTTCGAAAACCTCCAATTTCATTCTCATCATAACACATAACATGTTTCTGATAGCATTAAGTTTTTGACAATAATTAGGAACCTATCATGATTTATCCCTCTTCAAACTACACACAATTGGAAAGAGTAGAGAGTGGGGTGTGTCTTTGAAGAGTGGAAAATGGCCGTTGGTTCCTCAAGACATTAGAGGGGTGGTATATCAAGATAAAGAATGAACATAGACCCATCCCTAGAAATCTATTTACCTAAATAGATAAAGTAATCCTCGTCATGTGTTGTAGATCAAGATGGGGACATCTTTCCATCATCATTGAATACACCTAGGAAAAAATATTATATCCTAACCATAAGCTCACCAATAACAATGATATGTCAAGAGACACAATTGCATTGTGGGATTCAAGCCCCATCTACCTTCCTTGGAGGCATGCCTAAAAAGGCATGGAGCCCAAGGGGCCTTCAAAATCAAAGCAAGATGTCAACTTCTTTGTCATCTCTTTAAAATGGAAATCAAAGTATTAAAGAAGACTTGAAATTTCTAGAATCTAAGTTTTCATGGAACTTTTTGGATGTTCCTAGACATGTAAATATAAGAAGCTTCATAAAATCTTCCATGAGACCCACATATTCTATGAGTAGATTACAACCACATGCACATATCTTTGGTATGTTTGGACATGATTTAGATTTGTGTGTGGAAGAGCACCCTAAAGTAAAGCAAGTGAAACACCCATTCCCAACTCCCTGAGGTTTGTGAGAGATTGGAAAACTAGATTCATAATTATAAAGTTATTGGTAATCCCATGTCCACCTTCAACCATTAATGGTTGGTATTGATCAACTAGTGCAACTTATGAGTAGTCTTACTCCTTCACCTGCTACAGAAAGTCTTTTTACCCTCACCTTCTATTGCTAATGAGTGGAGACAAATTTAAAGATTTTATAACAAAGAAGAACCAAGATAACCTCAACGATGGAAATTTTTGGGAGAAACTCATAATATTGAAAACATCTCTACAAACTAGAAACTGATGTTGATGATCACACACAAACAATGGCAGGATAATCCAACCACTCCACTGCTAGTAATTAATTGCACAATTTGTATTGGTAAAGTCAAACTTGAGGAAACTCCAAGTAGATTGTGATACACTGCAGTTTCATGCACATTTTTTTGTCATGTTGTGATAACTCTTGAAGATATCATCCATTGTGACAAGATGGAGAAAACTACTTACCACATATTCTTGGATGGGAAATGGGTTCTCTAGACATGACAATGGTGAGATTGGTTGTATCCTTATGATTCAATGCTTCAATTGGAAATTTCAAAAGAGATTAGTCAATCTTATCCACTATATTATCCAGAAAAATGGAATTATAGCTATGGAGATCACTACTACATGAGGATAAATTTACCAATTCTCTCAGAGTTACCCTCTGGAATGAATGACCAAACTAAGAACCACAACAAATTCCCATGGTAGGTTTTGGGTGTCTTAATGCCATCAAGTTGATTTTTAAGTGCGAAGGAAGATGTCCTTCATCTAAAGGTATATGGATGATAGAACTTCGCTATAAACAATTGTGATATACTTGAAATCCCTACCTTTGGTCCTGCCTTCAACTGGGATAACTAAAAAAGTGACAAAGGTGCACTATTTCTCGCTTTGACAAGTCTCTTTTTTATAATGAATTCTTCAGTGACCCCAATTTGTGGAAAGAGGATATTTCCAACCCAGACAAGGATAATAGAATCTAAATGGTCCATATGGATGGATCTATGATCAAGAATTGTTCTCCTTTTTATTTTTAACAACGATGAAGATTTTTTGTAGGTTGTTTTTGAAGCATGGGTTGTCCCATCTATCCTATGTATCAACAAAGGAAACAACTTTGATGTAATAAGTAGGTTATGATTAAATGGAATAAAGCTTACATTGGGAATTTTACTGATCCTACAAGTTAAGAAATGGGAATTCCTTAGTCCCAATTTCGAACATATCACTATTCTAATTTCCAAGTATTATAGCAACTGGCCACTGAGAAAAGTGAAGAAGCAAGAAGGATCTCAAGCTCACAGAAAGCCTCATCAGACATGAATCTCAAATATAGTGTCCCAAGATATGAGACAAGAATACTCAAAATATATAGAATGCCACCATAGAAATCAAGCAACATGTACATATAATTTTATAATGTGTCTCAATATGTCCTTCTAGACTAAAGATGTCATTGATATTAGAACATTCACAAGTTGGAAATGGAAGCACATCTCAAGGCTTGATACTAGACTAGTGGTAGATACAATTTTCATGAAGGTTGATGAGAATGCCCCAAGTCTAGGTTGGTCAAATGCTTGTTTCTTCTAGGAGATGAGGCCTATATTCTCATTATGACCCACCATCTCCATATCCTCTCTCTTATACATTTGTTCATATATGAATCTCCCTTTTTGTTACATATACATGCTTGTAGAGTAGAATCTTGCATATTTGTATTTTTAATATAATGATAATTTTTACCGCATCTATAATTATCAACATTCTTTTCTTTCCTTTGTGTTTTCAATAGGCCACTTTTGTATTTGGATCCATATCTATTGGTCCAATACTAAATGACACCATTTAGAGTATGAAGGATGCATGAGAAGGTGATCCAACTTACACTTAAGCATCTATGCATTGGGATTACATATAATATCTTATCGATCTAATGAGGCATCAATACCTTAAGTGAAAGGTAGCGAGTCCCAATGCAAATTCTGGGAGAGAGTACCTCTAGGTGGAATATTGTGAAGAATTTATGGAAGCCAAATACCTCGCAATGCGAGTGATAGCAACTCACTATTTTACCCTAGCATTACGAAGTACATGACATTCCTATGAAAGTATCTTGTGCTTATCCCAATATTCTATACATAATATTGCTTTCATTCATATACTATTTGACCCTAGTATGAGGAAGTACATGACAGTCCCATGAAAGTATCTTGTTCTTACTCATCACAATATTCTATACATAATATTTCTTTGATCTTGTCATTACCATGGAGCCTACATTTCCACATTCCATCAATAGTTTTACTTGTAATGGAAACCCTGATACGAGGAGTTTTAGTTTTCGTTCTCACTGTAAAATGGAGAAGACAACTTGTGACACTCCTATATGCACTTGCTTTTATATCATGCTCATTTGGAGTTCTTTGTAAGGTTCAATGAGCACTCATATACATTTTCATGACATGTTTTGTATGTGTTGTCCAATGTATGATCCAATGGGTGATCATCAAGCTTTATTATGCCCTTGTCTAAAAGAAGTGCTAAGATATCCACCACAACTAGAGATATAGGGTTAGGATACTCTATATTATTTTCCTATTAATGTCTAGTATTTTTCCTAATACTTCATCAAAGCAACTAAATTTGTTTCCTTTTGTCAAAAGAATCCATGTCTGTAACAACTATGTGCATTTTGGAGCCATCCTTGCAACATTGTTTAAACTATCTAGTATCTACATGTCACTTTATGCATTTAACCTATTTTCCTGATGCCATTTTTTTTGGGGTGTTTAGTCCCATGAAGAGGTTCTTGGTTTCTTATAGTGAAAATTTTGAAAAACTTTGGTCAAGAATTGGAAAGGATGACAAATTGCAAAACATACCTAATTAGATGGATGTAGTAAGCCAATGTTGAGACTATACCTATCTTTGATAATGAGAACAACATTTCTCTAATGTGATATGATCACTACACAAAATAGTTTTTTGATCTGCTCATACATCATCCACATTATTCTCATGCAAGCCCTAAAACATGATAACTTTGAACTTAAACCTGTACGGATTGGAATGGTTCAGTAGAAGCAATAATTTGTCCAATGTATGAAGATCCAAACCTCCATAATTAAAATTTACTAAAAATAATGTCCACCATTAAAGTGAATAATTTCTTTTCCTATAAAAGTAGAATTGATCTAGTAACTGGTGAAAACATCTAAAGTTAGTGCAAGAAAATGAAATACTCAAGAAAAAAATTCATGACTTAGTTGACACTGTCCGTCTTCTTATATTTTCTTGATATTTTCTAAGTAATAAAACAACATTGGGGGTAACATTGAGTTCAATCATGGTGTTATCATGTATATACTTGCATTACATTCTTTGATTTATATTACTTAAACTAATCTAACTTGATACCCTCCGTCTATGTAAACTATTGTAGTTAACTCATCATAATATATGGTTTTATAAGGAATTTAGATAATTGAATACCACTAACACACCTTCTTCTACTTGATAATTAAACTAATAAGATTAAATCTTCTCTTCTAATTTACTGTATTCAATTTCTCTTTTTGAATAGATGAAAAAACCATTTTCCTTCTCCAACTTGTACCCTAGATATTCTATTAGCTTGAAGGACCCTAACCTAGATAGCATACACTGCTTTGACATCCATATATCAGTTTGGCACTAAACCTATTACAAGAAGTAGACATGCTTGGTTGTAAGATGATGTAACATTCCATGATTTGAAGATTTTGATAAAATTATCTTATGAGGAATTATTAGACTACTCATATCACCAAGGTCACCTCCTTTTTAGGTAAAACATCAATAGGTACTCAGTAGTTAAGCATGCTTCATCCATAATAGTACTAGGATTCATGAACTACAAGGAATTTGAACCTAGGTTGTGTGTGAATGAGGACAAAGCATCCATCCAAGGCCAATGGTAGTTTTTGGGGCTAGCCATCATTCTCAAAACTCTATTAAAGCCTTAGGCAGTGGGCCTGGGCATTGCAAAAAGTATAAGAGATAGTTACCCTCTTGTATGTGGCACCCACATGAAGGTGTGGCACTATAGTCTTGAGTTTTTTGGCCAATGTATGAAGAAAGGGCTTCTACTGAGGAGAGATGAAACCACCCTTGCACTGGTAGCAGTGAACTAGAGATCAATGTGCATGTGTCATTCTGGGTCTATATTGAAATGGAGAAGAGATAATGAGACCATGTAGTTGGGCCTTAACGAGGACATCACAAGTCCAAGAAGAGTAGATTGTAACAACTAATGTTTTAAAGCCTCAGACAAAATGATTTTAAAAGGAATGATTGGACTACACATACGACCAAAGTGAACCTCCTATTTAGGTAGCCCATCAATAGGTACCCCATGGTTTAGCATGCTCAACCCAAAGTAGTACTAGGATGGGTGATCTATCGAGAAGTTGACCTCAGTTGTGGATGAGTGAGGACAAAGCACTAAACTGAGGCCATTGGTGGTCTATGGGGCCAATCATCATTCTTGAAACTCTATTAGATCCTTAGGAGATTTCCCCAAGAAATATAGAAAACCATATTTGAACCTATCTAGAATAAGTACTTGATCATATATATGATACTATGACATCTCTTTTATAGTACTCACCTGTATCTATTTGCATAGATAAATTGCAAAAAATATATTTTTCTTCATCCTTGTAAGTAGGATTGTCAATGGGCATGGTATGGGGAGGGAGGGTAAGGGCTTACCTTTACCCTTAGTAACTAAGTGTGTTGGGTAAAGGGTATGCACACTTACCCCCTCCACCAATGTACTGGGAGAGTAAGGGTGAAACATGGAATTCATATGTATTTCAAAAAATTGAAACAACAATGGCTTGCCTATTAGATGTATATAATAATATAAACATAAATATGTTATAGAATGATGATTACAAATAAAACATGATTCTAGTGAATATTTTAAAACCATATCCACATTATTTTTTCCCACCCTAAAAGGAAGAAAGATACAATAAAAAAATATTAACTGGATCATACATCGCAAATACTATTGTTACATATATATATTTCTTATACCCATAAGATATTGTTGTATAAACAAGAAAGCTGACACAAATGAAATAGATAACACCATCACATATATGTTTGAATTGGAACATCAATTGATAATTCATTTTTCTTGTAGATACATGTGTCTCACAATGCTAAACGTTGTTTTATAAATGATCAAATCAATACTAAAAATAGTAGAAAATGCCACAAAAATAAATAAAATGATGCATAATTACAGGATTTTGTAGTATCATACTTTCATGCCAGATAATTCCAAAATGGTGCTACATACATGACCAAACCAGAACCATAAGAAGTAGAGACCGACATCATTTATTGTACCAAATGATTCCCACATAACATTTATTAGTACATAGACTCCAAATAACACAAATACTACACATTAATATATTATACAAAATTATAAGTGGGTAGCATGTTCTAGGTTATGTGTAATTACCCTTACCCTTATCCACTAAGGTAGCAGGTTAGTAGGTAAAGGATGAGTTGATAGAGGATAAGAAAAACCTTTACCCTTACACTTAAACTATAGGGTATCGGTAAAGGGTAATTTCTTTTACCCTTACCATTGACAACCCTACCTATAAGTGTTAAAATATAATAAATCACTTGAAAAACAATATCACCAATGAAAAGAATATATATGATGTAACTTTCATCAGTTGATATCTTACTACTTCATATCTAGGATAGTGACAAAGGTAGACCACCATTGGTTCTTGGTCACTCTTTATGACTCTCTAAACTTGTAAACTAAATGGTAACATTAATCTTGATAGACCCTACATATTTGAATGAAGCTTTAAAGGTTGAGACACCATGAGTTTGTCTTATACTAGCTATATGACTACAAGATAAAGAGCGTGGACAAACATGAATGGCCATGACTTGAATCAAGCAGAGAGTCTCATCTCAAAAAAGTAAAAAATGTTTGGTTAGTCATGTGAATATGATTTAGAGATTTTTTTTCCAGGTTCTTTGACACACTTTAAAGAAATTTAAACTGACAAACAAAGGAAGCAAAATTTTTTATTTAGGTTTTTGTAGAATAATATAATATTTGTTATTATAAAAAACCTTTTTATGTATTTTATTATAAAATTCTTGAATTTTTGATAGAGTATTTTAGTGAACCAGAAGGTCTAAAATCTTGACTCCATCTAAGTGATCAATGATACAACAAATACCTAAGCATAAGTTCATGTACCACATTATCTAGGTTTAACTATTAAGCTAGGTGTAAGGAGGGGGACCCAATAGGGTACCCATCAAATTTCTCAACCAAACAAAAGGGCATATACCCAATGCCAAACACCATCAAAAAGTTTTGTGAAGGAAATAGTTCTTCACCACACAAGGTGTATACGAGGGAATTCTAAAGAAAACTAATCTATTGCTAATAGGCCACAAAGTGCAACCTAGATACTCCAATCTATCTCCAAACAAAAGTCCACACTTATGCAGGCTATAGCTCGGGATAAACTATGCCAAGGTCTTCTTCACATAAGGAGTTTGGAACACCCCCCACAAAAGAAGAGCATATGTAAACTATCAACAAAACTTGGCATGCACATGAAAAATGGACTAGATAATATATAAAAAAGTATATCAAATTTAATGTAATCAAGGATTCCCATGAAGAGGGAGGTGGAATATAAAATAGTATGTCAAAAGTATCTTCATATAGTAAGTTTCATATATTATACTAAGAAACAATACATATTACAATGATCAATTTGTGCCTTAACAAAATATAGAGAACACTAATGCAATTGGTCCAATCAATTCATTTTAATTTAGTTGCATATAGATTATATAGCAAGCTACAATCATGTGAAGTGCGGTAGCAACACTTCCACATTTTTTTCCTAGGAAGGAGCTGAAAGCACCTGAAATCCTATGTGTAATGGTATATATCGGGTGAGAGCATTTGTCTCTATGTGAAAGCAGCAAATTCCCGTATATGGGAAACGTTGTAAAATGGGATCCAACCCCATATTGTACTATGCCAAACAAATAAAAATAGTATAATAAATCAAAACATGCACTTATTATGGATGGAATATAAATTCAGTCCAAATTAGATCATCAAATCAGGTTTTTCCTTATATAAAATGAAACAATGTAATTAGGTGCAAATTAATAGAGATAAAACTCAAATTAGGGATTTAATTTGTACTTATCAACAATCCATGTATTTAAATCTCAAATTACCTACATGATTCTCAACCAATATCAATCTAATTGAATAAACTTAATTCAAGAAGAAATACATGAATCATATCATCAGATAGAGAGAGAGAAATTAGCTAAATTGTCCAATATAAACTCAAGAGTAAATGCAACATACCTAAAAATGTAGGTCAACTGTCTAACTCACAACACTAGGTCCAAACATGATATATTTCACCTAATATTACAATAAATATATGAATCATTAGGTAAATAGTATATTTCAAACCCACAATTATCAACTCTTATTGTAATTGGGTTTAGGTTATAAAACTAATACCAATGGATTTTTTGTGTGTGTTTTAATGAGCAATTTTTTTTGATAAACATAGCATCAGTTATGATTATATAGATTAATAAATTTTATGATTTAATAAACAAATTTGAGAGAAAAATGCCAACAAGACCTCCAACCACACAACAAAATCTTAATACATGACAAAGAAAGCTTATAAATTTGCCAACTTAAACAACCATCATCATAACATCACAATAAAACTGAAAAGACCAAAATAACATGGTGTTCATGACACAATTAATCTGATATAGGTACAACATAGTCAAGTTAGTGCGGGTGATGCTCTTTTGCCATCAACACATGAAGAGCAACATACACACACCAATCCGATCTTCAAACTAGATAAGAAAACTCGAGACTTGACATCTCTTAGGTGCTATAGACCGCACCATTGTCTTCTCCAAACTCTTCCACTCTCAAAGACCCATATATCGACTTCTGAGATGGTGTATGTGTCTAAACAACACCTCTCCTTGGCTGAAAACACACAACAAGTAGGAAACCAACAACTAAGAATATATAGTAACATATAAATGTCTGAGATGACTAAAAACAATGTATCAAAGTCAACAGAAGAGAACCATGTAGAATCAGTGGCGGGAATTCCCAGATTGTTGATCATTGACAATAGACTAAGAAGAGAATAAAAAAGGGAGACATGGATTCACCTTGAGTTCCACAAAATTGATGAGGTGATTAGCTTTATGAGATCCAACTGAGTGTGTCAGGGGAAGTGACTCTAAAGGCCTCCACCTTGTTGTGAAAGTCAAGGTAGGCAACACACATGATGGGGGCTGGGTAGGTACTCCCCAACATGTTTGAGACCAAATGAGTAGGTATAATAGATTTATAGGAGATCATATATAGTGGGGGAGATGATTGTATATAGGCGCTAAGTTATGTCTTGACGAGGAAAGCCAATGGAGTCATGGACATGGGAGAAGACAAACTAGAGTTAGGGAGGACTTTTATAGGCCTCAAACCCACTAGAGTTGGAACTCTTTGAAGTTGGGGTTGACTAGGTGAGGAGGAAGTCAGAGGGTCTCTAGGAGGAACACATGCACACACATAGAGAGAGAGAGAGCAAGGGGAAAAGAGACCCAGTAGTGTTATGCTCACCATCTCCTACTGAATGTTGGAGTGAGCCCAGAGCCGCATTACAATGATCTAATGGCTTAAAAACATTTATGGATGAAGATAAGATAGGAAATCATAGAGATAGCATTTTCCATAAGACTTTGGAAAAATCTAAGAAATCATTTTCGTATCCAAATAAAACCTAGGTCTCTAATATAAAGGATTTAGATAATTCTTTAGTATCTTGTAGTGATTAATTTGGATAGCTAGAGGTCCCCAATTATGATGAAAATCTACCTCTTAACCAATAAGGACACAAGAAATCCAATTTTGAAGTTAGATTTAACGTTTAAGGTTTAATTCCATGAAATCTAATTGAATTAAGGTTTATCCTCATTATCCTAATATGTTTTATTATTTTACACTATTATCATATTCATTTAACATTAGAGTCCTATGATCCTCATATTATTATCATCAAGGTTGTATTATATTATCATGCACAAAATATTGTTTATTGCTTAGTTGGTCCATTATATCCACTAATTGAATATTTTACTTACAATAAGCACATTGATCATATCCACTTGAATTAAAAGTCCAATTATTATTCCACTATATATATTAGTCACATTGTATTCCACGTTAATCATTCCTTCACATATAATTACTCATTGAGGAAATTTAAGTCATTATGTGTGTATTAATCAACAAATTCACATGTATTAGATATTTAATGATCTCACTTGCACTTAACCCACGTTTAAATTATTAGGTCAATTTAGTATGCATGAATATAAGACACATGATTAAAACACCTAATGTTACTGATGCATCACATGTAATAGGAAACATGTATAGATAAGGGTAGTCAATTAGATTTTTTAGGTCAACATGATTATTCTTCATTAGATCCACATCATGAACACGTGGAGCCTAGGGATAGGTCTGATATATCCTTCTTATCATCTCATTTGGGTACACTTATCCAAATCATGGTAACGATCACATTTATCCATAGTTAGGGTTTATATTGGAGCTACTCATTATATGTATATTATATGTTCATTAGGTATAAACAAGTGTATTAAGTTACATCTCCAACCTTGTTTGGTCAATTCTAAAGATCCAAGTATGGTACCTTCATATTCATGGGATTTGGGTTTCTAGAGTCAACATAGGTATATTTTGGTACGTTACAAGACTCCACTCCCTAAAGATGATTTTGTCCCTAAGATCATCATATCGAAACACTACCAAGCTTCTATGCTCCACCCCTTAAAATGGTGTAACTTAACAAGTCAGAGAATACTAACGACACAAAGATGAGTCTATATAAACCTCATATAGTCTCCTACATCAGTTACATCCTCATCAGAGATATCAAACAACACAGAAAAGGTAAACATAACTATAAATTCAGGTTAACTAAAAGCATGAGGACTTACCTAAGTCATTGTCTAAATAAACTTATTCAACATCAGTGGAATTGAGATATCCTGCATGACTCTCATTAGTTCTTTCTTCATGTCATCAAGGGCATCAAGGCCAGATATGACCAAGGTCTCCATAATGATGACATACAATCAAATCTTCAGGTTTAGGAGGACTCTTTTAGGGGATGCTTTTTCTAGGACCAAGAATGTCTATTACTCTACGAATCTTCACCAACAAACTTCCTTTTATTGTTACTTTTAGTTTAATAACACATATAAGATTTTATAGAAAGAACCTTATCCACCATCTACAAGAAGGTCATCGGTAAATGAGGGATCAACCTTCATCTAATACTATAGCACAAACCATCAAGAAAAAGATTATTGTGTCATTCTTTAGTTTAACCCTTAACATAAAGCCGAAGGAACTTATGCACATACTCCACCACAATCATGGAATTTTGACATAGATTATAGAACTAAGATTATTTCTTCCTTAGAGTTATATAAGATATCTACTTCCCTCTAAAGAAAACTAATAACTATTCCCACGTCAAGGTATATATGATGCATGGCATGGCCATACATGTTCCACCATGGATGATTTGTTCCACTTTGGATGTATGTAAAAAATACCTTTTGATGCTCAGGGCAAGACATTCCTTAAAGAGTTCATCCAATGGCAAGAATCCAGTCATCAACTTTTTCCACTATGTGTTCTTCATTCGTGCCATATAAGTACACAAGTTGCATCTTCAAGAATCATGTGAGCGAACACTCCTTTGGGTTATTAAGATCCCCAAGAGAAGTAAGTTCCCTCATTATGACTGAGTAAAGGATTCTTTAGAGATAAGTCACATCCCATTTAGAGGAAACACTCAGACTAGTAGAAGCTAGTTCCTAGGTAGATGGGACCACTATGGGTTGACTCACAATTGTAGGGGGATTGAGACACATTAGTTGTAATAGGAAGATATATCCTTGGCATCCCGTACTTTATGTCTCGAGGTGTCTCGAATCTTGTTTGGTTATCTACAATGGAGTTATCTCCAACCATATTAATGTTCCTACACAAAGAAAGGGTATAATATATAATCAACTTACGAAGAGGTAGACAACCTAACCGAGATAAGATTGAAATAGTAAAATTAACTGAGTTCCTTGGCAATGATACCATGCTTGTAAGGAAGGGGATCCGATAGGGGAGACACTTAGTTAATCAATAGAATAAAAGAGATATATCTATTTCCAAACACCATCATAAATGTTTGCAAAGGATAACAATTCAATTCATTCAATTTGTATGTTCAAAACACAAAATGTTAGCATCAAAATGTATAATATATGACCATTAAATTTATCAATCTAAATATAGTTCTCATCATGCATCGGTTGACTAGACATTGAATGATGATAATTATGGATGATGAAAGCTATACCCTTCATTTGATGGGAACTATGACTCAAGAGAGTCTTTTTAAACAATGATTTTTTTTCATTGGGTAGATGGTTGATGAAACCTTAGACCTATGGATACACACTCCTCTCCAAACCATGCAATGTTTCTTATAAATGTAAGGTATCTATTTTAGGGGAACATTTAACAACTTTATATCAAAATATGAGGATCATAATTATATTAGGAAAATGAGGGTCACATAGGCAATAACACCACAAAATTGGATGTTATCACATACTTAATACAAGAACTCAAATTGTGTCTTCTCGATAGTTGTTTCATGTCATCAAAATAGTACTAGCAACTGAGCATATATCACCTCCCAAATACATGATGTCATAATAGTTGCAATAGACAAATTCAAATTCATTTTCTTTATCAATAAATCATCAATAACATCAAGTAACCACATTCCAACTATAAATATGCTCAATTTTATTCAGCATTGAACATCAAGATACAACATATACCAAGTTCTTCCCACTCAAGGCATCAACTACCGTGTTCCCTTAAATAGGATGGTACTTAGTGGCGAATTCATACTCTGTCAAATACTCCACACATCACCCTAATGAAGATTTAGATCCATACACATAAACTATAATTCAAGACTCATATTTTCTAAAAATACCTTGAATGAAATACCATAAATATAGTGTCACTAGATCTTTTGAGAATTGATAATACCAACTAGCTTTGAATTCTCAGTAGGCCATTTGATGTCATTTGACTTCAGCTGGATGGAATCATAGGTGACTACTTAGCCTTATTGTGTCATGACCCAACCAAAAACTTTCTTAGAGGCACTAAGCAAAATGACATAGAGTATGTACTTGATAGATCAAGCAAGAACAAGTGTAGATGTAAGTCACTTCCTTTGACTTCATAAATCTTGACTTGCACTTGGAATATCATATGAACTTGACTTCCTCAAGAGTTAGCTTTGTCATAGGTAAAGAAAACTTTGAGAAACCTCGTTAAATATCCTATAGTAGCCAAAAAGACCTAAAAAGCAACAAGTCTTGCAAGGGTTATTTGGATTTTGCCACCTCATTCAACTCAATCTTGGCTGGGTCAACACTAATATGACTAACATCCATCATATTGCTCATGAACATCACCATGTTTGCCATAAATTGTTCTTTAAGAGCCGTGCAAAAAGATGGATACCTCTTAGAGATTGTAGAATGATCATTAGATATGCACAAAAGAATCAAAACAGATGAAAATATCATATACAAAACACAATATCAAATATATCAAGATAAGGTCAAATGACTTCCATGAATCAACTCTATAAAAGAATTGGGAATTTTTAAATACAAATATAATAACTAGGAACTCATAAATCTCATAGAAGGCATTAAAGAAATCTTAAACACATTGTCATACTACACACACAACTAATAATAACTTCTTTACAAGTGTATCTTTGATAAAATAGATACCAAATTGAGATAATGAAACAAATTGCAGTGTGGGATAGAATAACAATTATTCATTGTGATCTGATTCAACATGCCATAGTCAATGCACATACATTTTGATTTATCCTTATGATTCATGAACATGATAGGAGCTAACAAGGAGAGACAATAGGCAGAATGAAACCCATCTCCATAAGTTCCTAAATCTTCCTCTTCAACTTTGCTAACTCAACATGAAATAGTGGCTTAGAAAAGAGAGTCATGCCATAGACACACTAATGGAAAGTCCACTTCTATTGTAGGAGGATGTCACTGTAGGTCGTCTAGGAAAAAAATCATAAAGTCATGTACAACATCGATATCTTCCATCTCAGGAGGCATTTCATAAAGAATTGTAGATACTAGTTAGACTCTAAAGCATGGTGAGATGAATTTCTTTGCCTTGATTGTTGAGATGATAAATTGCTTCTCTTCTAGATTCCTTCCTTTTATGCACCACCTCTCACAATTAGGGTGTAACATTCTTACATAGTTCTCTCTATAAGTGAAACATGGTACATCTTCTTCCAATTCATTATCAAGATATATGTCACATGTAAGACAGTGGAACACTAAAAGTAACTATGTGAAATACCAAAGTAACTTTTTGACACATAAAGTAATTATGGTCTTTAAAAGTAACTACTTAGTAGAATACAAGGAGTAAATATACATCTCACAATTTTGTAGTGCAAGACACTAGAATTTAGAGGAGTCTCGGTTTTGGAGTTTGGGCAAAGAATTTGCTTACCATCTCTTCCTTACATGGATGTTGCTAACACCATCAATTTGATCCGTTCTATGCAAATAATGACATAAATTTGTAATCGGTATACATGAAAAGAAATCTTTTTCCTATTATATTTATTGCACAAATTGTAACCATTTTGCATTAGAAGTAATTACATTACATAGGAAAGTAATTATTTTACATAAATAGTAACTATTGTTCACCAAAAGTTTCAAATACATTGTAGAAAGTGAATAATACAATGACTTACATAAAAAATGTATACAACCAAATTGAGTTATGTACATAGACATCCCTAATCAATTATTCTATATTCTTGAAAATTATATTCCGTCCTTGAATTTGAAGCTGCAACACCAAGTAAATGGAATAGTTGAGAACCATCATGTCCTCTAGCTAACTCCAATTATAGATAACTATCATTTACCTATATGACTGAATTCTACATGATTTTCTTAAACAAAATTTAAAATGGTTATGAAATATCAATCTAACACACCTACCTTAACAATTGAGTGTTGGTAATAAAAATTAACTATTTGACACTCAATACATATGGTCCTGTCTTGGTTTACTCCACAAAAATATTCTTTATTAGTCTATGATGGCTATATTTTAATTACCTCACCCCACACAAGACATAAACTTAGATAATCCCTGACATTGATGGGTGTCATGCTGTTTTCTATTATGTTACACAATGAAATATACATCTACTAATTTTAAAGTTGTTTATTAGTTCTCGCAAGGGATTGAATCATTTTATGCAAGGTGAAAATGACAAATGAACATTCCAAACAGAAAAAGAAGCAAGCATGGCTAGTCATAAAACCAGACACCTAATAGATCCCAATGGTAGTACGCCCAACAAAGTGTGTTAAAAATGAATAAGATCATGGAGGTTCAGAGTGAATGGCCAGAATCAGATTGAAGTAAAAAAGACTATTGATTTTCCAAAATAGACAACCATAAGTAGGGGAAGACATTCTCCATCAACTCAACAGTAGCACCATTCATATTGCTATTAATGTCAATGTTGAGTATGTTTCTTCTCTATTACCAGATAAAGTTGTCCCAACATAATAATGTTGATCCACAAAATATTAGATTCTAATCAACTAATTCTAGGGTTTCTCTTCATTGTGACTTAGTTCAAGAAAACATCGATAAAGTAGAGAAAACTTTCATACATATAGTAGTATGATGATTTTTTTTAAAATACGAAACATTGCGAGATGAAAACAAATAATTGGCCAAAATTCAATGCGAAAACCAAGTCACAATATTTCCATATGAATACTTCCTCATAACCTAACCTCATCCTCAAATCAAACCTTATTGCATAGGAAGATCATCATTGATCAAATCTAGGGTGAACATCTCACCTAGAGGCAACTATCTAAGTCAAAGGTCTAACTAGGGAGACAACATTGAAATAGTCAGATTTCGACTACCATGGGCTCTAATACCATGCTATAAAGAAGTGAAACCACCTCTCTACTAAAAATTTGAACAATAAAACCTACAATCCAAACACACTTCAAAGGTATGTTTGGAGTGGGTGTAAAATTTTCAAATCTTTATTAATGGTATACAAAACAACCAAAGTGTAATAGCAGAATAAAATATTAACTATATTCAATTTCTCATAAGGTTACTAAAGAACATCTTGAACTTACATGTAAAGGTACACCATAAGGATCCATGTAGAGGGAAATCTAAACCACGTCAAGGTTGTCTCCAAGATTTCACTTTTCAATCTAAGTCCAAGTCAACATGCCTTGTCATCCAAGTCCTCCACCTAGGGTTGGAAGCATACCCCAGTAAGAAGAGAAGAAAACAAAGCATCAACAAAGGCTGGTATGTGCATACTAAAAAGCAAATTGAGAAATTTATAAAGAATAAGGGACATCAAAATAAAAGGCTTCCCATGCAAAAGATAAGGAATACCCCAAAAGAGGGCATAAAAGAATAAGATCCTAACAAAAGAGATACTTGCCATTAAATAAAACAATAAAGTAGTGCCACATAGGCACATATCAAGATTTGGGCACATAACCCATCAAGATTTTTGGGCACATAACCCATCATAAACATCATCAACCTGCATGCATGTGAGATAAGCATAGCCCTAGAACAATATAAACACATAGGCAACCAAGTCTCATAAACTTGAAACCCATAAATAAAAACCAATGCAATTACACTACTCTAGTGTTACTGAATCACATAGCATGTTAAATGTAGAGGCAAGTAGAAAGTATAGTCAGATTGTACAAACTAGTCACCACATAAGTGACCAACATATACATCCACCTCATAAGTGGGAAAAGACATCACATGTCATCATATAAAGTCTCATAATGAACCAAGCATAATATAAGAGTCCAAAAGATTTTCCATGATCACAAGATCAGTAACAAAATAAGATAGTTCACATGAACCATGATATCAAAAAAATAGACATATGTGTAGGCTAAAGTCAAAAGAATGAAAAGATAGATGAATTTCTCAACATTGAGGAATAGGGGATACAACATACCTCAACTTTAGAGTCTAAACAGTCCAATCCAGTCCTAGATCCAAGTCTAGGCCTCCAAAGAACCTATGATGCATATATGCGGAATTAGGGTTAGGTTTTCATTTATTATTCAAAACCCTAAAAATCACCTTTTTATTATGAGTGGATTAGGTTATAAAAACCATGCAATATTATTATATTTTGGTGAGTTCAGAACATATTTTATTATATTTTTCTGACTTATAAATAGTTAGTTATGAATTATACAAGTTATTAACTTATTAATTAGATACATTAAAATCAAATCTTTAAAACATGAGATTCAGGTTACAAAAGCCAATACCATTAGAAAGCTTACATTTTTCTGATTCCAACGAGTATTTATCCATATTTTTTTCTGATCATTAATTAATAAGTTACAAATTTTGGAAAATCGACCAATGAGAATTCAAGGAAATGCTACATTAGCAACACATATGTGAGAAGCATTGAGAGAGAGAGAGCAGGCCCGGCTTGACATGGCCCAATCACATGTGACCATGTCAGCTGGTCAACACCATCCTGGCACCGCTCAAGGCAAAGAAAAATAGGGTTAGAAGGACCATCATACCCCTGGCATAAAACGAGTCACGAAAACAAAAGTGAGGCTACAAATGTAATTTCACCTAGGCGATTCTCTCCCACCTGCGAGCCCTGTGCCATTGCTGCTTAAAGCAGAAGGCAGCAGTTGGCACAATATGGGCAAAAACAATAGACAAAACCAAAACAAGAATTGACTGAACCTTCCGATTGGAAACTCCATTCCAAGGCTGGTGGTAGAGAAATCGATCCGGGCAGATGCCAAAGAGGGAAATCAACACGTCACCTGATCATAACAAATTGGAGACTCCAAAGGCACACCTAGCCTTCCGTGAAGCCTACTAGACAATTTCTAGAGAGTCCAAAGGTCCATAGCTCGCCATCGGAGCTAGGAAGGGACGCTGCCGATGGAGGAACTAGGGAGGTATACTCCCAACCTAACCGGGCAAAACCAAAGCAAGAGAACAATCACACAGAGCAAGGGGAAGGTTGTGGACACAAAAATCGAGGGCCCAAAGCCCTGGAGTGGCGAGAAGGAGAAGAGGAGGGGGAAACAGGGGAAACGAGGATGACGCTACACATCTGGGCAGTACAAGAAACAAAACTCCAACATACATAGGATGGGTGAACCGTGCAAGGAACACAACGGGGAAATAATTTCCAAAAACCATCGTGAATCGAGTGAGATATTTGGGAAACAAAATCATCGTTATTGTAGCGTTCTAAAACAGTATGAGTCGGAGGAGGAAGACAACCCAGTAGCCACACGATCTTGTTCGAACGGTCTACAAAGATCACAAAATCAGGAAACTTTAACATAGCCGCGTGATAGGAAAATAAATGTGACATTTAATGCAAAAATCAAATCCAATTAAACCAAAGTGAGATGCATTTAATGTACATATTTTCTCTTTCCTATTTTAAGGGTTCTATTCTTATCCAAATTAGACCAAAATTTGCACACAAGTTAAATTAAACAAGTAGATTCTGAATCTCTAATTAGATTTCACTTTTGGAAACTTTAGATGTATTATTTAACATATTCTTTGTTTCTCTTTACTAATGCATTAATGACACATGGATTACCCAAATTAGGTGAAACTTGACCCACAAGTTATATTTGATGTGTTGAATATGAATTTGGAATTGTTTTCATCTTTTAGAATTATTTTTCACTTTATTGAGCATTAATGTCTTTTATCATCTTTCTCTCTCCAAAGCTTACCTTATCATTTCAAGGTTGTCCAAATTAGATGAAAATTGGCATGTAAGCTTATTTTGATGTCTAGATTACGAATTTGGAGTTTGTTTCCAATTTTATGATTCCTTTTTATGAGATATACCATATGGCCCACTAACATCCCATTGACCAAAACTATTTATTCAATTAAGTTCTTTAACTACATTAAATTAGATCACATTAGGATGATACATTCATGCATTAGCTCACATTGGGAACATCTCTTAAGCCTAACCTCAATCTAGTTTGGCTAAGCCCAAAAGGTCAAACTTCTAGGGTAGGGTTTGGGATCTGGTATGTTACAAGAATGATGGCCAATTGCAAACAACTGACATGCAATTACATGATTACAAACACCCTGCACAAACATAGAAACAAAGAGCGAGTAGGTGACACAATGTCCACTCTTCTCCACCTCTCCCCTTGGTGAATTCAACACTAAATTTTGACAATTTGGTGTCTGTGCATGCATGCAACTACTCCCAATAGAGATAAGGGAGAGGATAAGGAGACAAGACCCAAGGGATAGGGTGTAGCAATTGTCCCCTCCCCCACTTCTAACGAGATGCGGTGGTGCCTTTGTCACTCAGAGGGTCTTCAATCATAGACACGGCTCATAGGAATTCTAAGTGTTCAAATGAAATGCTTCAATATACCTTATTTCATAGGAAATGTGTCTTTTGTAGAAATTGTTGGTATGTATGCCCATAGAGCCATCCTGAGAGATTACATGGAGTCAAAGATTAATTAATCAATTAATATAATTGATTGTTTAATTAATTAATTCCACATGATTCTAATTAATCTATGAACATTTTAATTAATGCAATCTTTCTGTTTACCGAAGGGTTTAGGAAGCCATGCTTTCTTTTATCTCCTATTTAAAGGGGCTTGACGACCGATGTCTTTATGAGATATTTGAGCGAGGCTTTTTAGTTTATGCTCACGTATGTATACCCTGACCATCACCGTCCTTGGGAGAGAAAGGAGAGAACAACGATGCTAGAACGTCATCGCACAGAGGCTACTCCTTCTTTCCGACTTAGGAAGTGCGACGTGAAGTTTCAATCCATTCACATTGATGAAGTAGAGACACAGACACTGAGACGCCTATGTTCAGAGGACGTCAATGACCGTCCATATGTGCTATGAGTGGTGTAGATCATTGCACGAGAGGATCTTCTCTAGATCTTCTCGTGACACATTCGGAGGACGGGAGAGAAGTATCGTCTGTGTAAGACATGAGCGTTGCACACCATCGTGCAATAGGACATCACCAGACTTGCTCTATGACAAGATATATCTCGCAAACACTCTTTCTGAATATGTTGTTGTTGACAAGATCTTGTTGCGGGTTGCGTGGAAATATATTTTATTTTGTTGCTTCCGCCGCACATGTTTCTACCACAAAACCCAATAGTGGTATCAGAGCAGCGTCGATCTATGACATATTTGGATTCATTTTGATATGATCGAATCACTGCATATTATTTTCTATAGTTGCATATGATGCGAACTTAAAACTGCTAATGTGCATATCTAAACCTAATTCCACATACATCGCATGCTTCTATTTTTGACGTTTTGGATGGGGTCGACTATGGAAAATACTAATTTTTCTAAGTGCACAAAAGTAAAATTTCCAAGACCTTTCAGGGGCTCTACCCCTGAGACCCTGTGAGGGGTGACCTCCCCTCAAAAAAATTATTTAATGGGGAAATTTATTTCAACGGGATCCCCGCACAGGGGCGCTGCCCCTATGTACCTCGCATAGTCTGCGTGGGAGTCAAAAATTTATTTAATGGATAATATCCTACATTAAAAGGATTGCAATTTTAATATGTATATATGTATATGTAGATATACCTATGATATCATACATGTCGTATTTCAAATCTATTTTATGTGGTGAATGCATTTACGGTTATGGACTAGAATCCCCTTTTGTGAATGTTGTGACTAAATGTGGTTATGAATGTTGTGGATATGTTTGTTTGTGAATGCTATGGATGTATAATGGCTGTATGTAGATCCTTTTTTATAAAGTATTCTACTTGCATGTCGAGCCTCATCTCTTATTTTAAAGTGTAATTAATTCTTTCTCATTATAGTTGTACTCATATGATGTAATAGAGATATGATTAGTTTTAGTCTTTGTAAACTTGATGTAAGGAGGCCACTTGAAGATCCAACTCCAAGGAGTGTCTATGGAGAAGCAAATTGAAGATCTAATTCCAAGAAGCAACCTGAAGATCCAACTCCAAGGAGCATCCATGGAGAAACAACTTGAAGTTCCAACCTCACAGAGCATCCATGAAGTTGTTTATTCAAATGTTGATCCTTATAGGTTGATTCACATGTTTTGTTGCATGAGATGCATAGGACCTTAGGTGGACCGTAATCCTTTGTGGATCCAAAGGATTACAATAGTATGGCCACAACTGATTTTTTGTATTTGTGATTGCATGTCTATCATTTTGTGGTTGTGGATATAGTAGTATATGATACGTACTATAAGTATGTGGTGTTTGTATATGTATATGTATTAATAAAACCCCTCAATTAATAATATTAAGTTAATTGCCTTCCATAAAGCAACACAATGAAAAGCTTGATCGACTATGTGTGGGAACGCCTCCGCGTGGTACACTGTCTATCTTGTGAAAGTGTGATGGTGGGTGTGTGGATCTGCCTCCATAGGGTGCATACTCATCATGTTGGCTTATGGGTTGGACTTAACTAGGGAACCTTGATAGGATCAAGTACCTAGAGGAACACATATGCATAATGGAAAGGAGTTGTGCATGATCATCTATCCAAGAGTTGCATATGACACAATTGATAAAAGTTGCCTACCTTAGTATTTGGTCTTTGATGCCGGTGTTGGCTGGGCATTGATCTAATTATTTTGGATCTTAGCTCACTAGAAGGTCGTATGTTGCAATCTTCCGAGTTGATAGTGAGGGCTATCAATTTGAATAAAAGAGTGGGAGAATAATTAATTAAAGGCCTAATTAATCTCATTTATCAAATCTTTACAAGTCAAAATGTTTTGGACTAAATGCAAAATTTTTCTTTTATAGCAATAAAATGGAAAATAACACTCAAACATTCTCATTGCGATTGGTCCTTGAGAAGGACAAACTTACCAGAATCAACTTTCAAAATTAGTTTAGGATGCTAAGAATTGTTCTCACATAGGAGTGTAAGCTCTATATCCTTGAAACACCAGAGCCAGCGGAACCCACCTCAAATGCGCCCAAGGCTGAAAAGGATGCTTACAAGAAGCACCTTGATGACGCCGTAGATGTCAAGTGGTTGATGTTGTGCTCAATGAACTATGAGTTGTAAGAGCAACATGAGAACATGAATGTCATGGAGATGGTAACACATCTCAAGAACATGTATCAACATCAATCAAGATAGGAGAGATATGATATCTCCAAGGATTTATTCAGAAGCAAGATGAAAGAGGGAGACTAAGTTGGCACCCACATACTCACTTAGATTGGGTACGTGGAAATCCTATCCAAGCTGGGATTTTCCCTAGGTCAAGAGTTGGCCACTGACGTGATTCTGCAATCATTGCCTAAATCATATAGTCATTTTGTCATGAACTACAACATGAACAATCTTTACAAGCCGTTGTCAGAATTGTTGGGCATGTTGAGGATAGCTGAAGCACAGATGAAGAAAGACAAGCCCAAGTCTGTGATGATGATCAACATGACATAGGGAAAGTTAAAAGGTAAAGGCAAGGCTAAGAAAGGTTCTAAAGCCGGACATAAGCCAAAGTCATCCACGCTCAAAGATAAAGGTGAGATCTCCAAAGAAGGTAGTTGTCACCATTGTCACTAGGCTAGACATTGGAAAAGAAACTGTCCTCTTTACCTGGAGGAACTGAGGAAGAAGAAGCAGGGGATATAGATCTCCACTTTAGGTATATATGTTAATGAGATAAACTTAAATACTTCTTCATCATGGGTACGGGATACTGGATGTGGATCTCACATATGTTCAAATATGCAGGATCTGATAAGAAGTAAGCCTTTATGAAAGGGCCAAGTCGAGCTGCATGTCACTAATGGAGAAAGAGTTGCTGCCACCGCAGTTGGAGTTATTAGTTTATCTTTGCCAATGGGCCTTGTAGTAGAATTAGATAATTGCTATTATGTACCTGCCATTAATAGAAATATTATTTTTTTTATCTTGTATGGACAAGAGTGGATTTGAATTTCACATTAAGAATGGAATGATTTCTATTTATAAATATGAGATCTTTTATGGAAATGCCCCTGTCTTATGGTGTCTAATTGTTAGAACTTGAGATTAGCATATACAACGTAAATACTAAAAGGATAAAACTTGACAACTCAAGCAAAACATACTTATGGCATTGTCATTTTGGGCACATAAATGAGAAGTGCATGTCTAGACTCTATAAGGATGGTTATCTAGACTCTTTTGATTTTGAATCATTAGAGACATGTGAGGCTTGTTTATAAGGCAAGATGACCAAGACTCCTTTTACTGGACACTGTGAGAGAGCCAGTGATCTTCTAGGTCTCATACATACTGATGTATGTGGGCCTTTTAGATCAAATGCTAGAGGAGGCTATCAATACTTCATTACCTTCACTGATGATCTCAATAGATATGGCTATGTATATCTTATGAAATACAAGTCAGAAACTCTTTAAATGTTCAAGACTTTCATGAATGAAGTAGAGAAGCAACTTGGTAAGAGTATTAAAGCACTCTGGTCTGATCTAGGTGGAAAATACTTAAGCCAAGAGTTTGAGGACCTTCTGAGAGACTGTGGTATTGTATCACAATGGACTCCACCTGGTA
The DNA here is from genome assembly GCA_963693085.1 of Alisma plantago-aquatica. Classification (NCBI taxonomy): domain Eukaryota; kingdom Viridiplantae; phylum Streptophyta; class Magnoliopsida; order Alismatales; family Alismataceae; genus Alisma; species Alisma plantago-aquatica. The sequence goes on from OY856409.1 coordinate 1,654,087,689, forward strand.
CACCACATCATAATGGTGTGTCAGAAAGAAGGAATCGTTCATTATTAGATATAATACGATCAATGATGAGTTTAGCCAAACTTCAAATATCATTCTGGGGATATGCTCTTGAAACCGCACGTTTACACTTAATCATGTACCTTCTAAATCGGTTTAAAAGACACCACATGAGATATAGAATGAGAATCATCCCAATTTGTCTATGTTAAATATTTGGGGATGTGAAGCTTATGTTAGGAAACAATTTACTAAAAAGGTTGGACCCAAATCTAAGAAATGCTATTTTGTTGGAGACCCCAAGGAATCTTAGGGATATTACTTCTACACACCAACTGACAACAGTGTGCTTATTGCTAGGACTACTATATTTCTTGAAAAAGAATTTATTTCCAAAGGAATCAGTGGGAGGAATGTAGAGCTGAAAGAAGTTTGAGATCAACAAGAAAGCAGAGAACCCAAGGAGGTACATAAGGAACATGAAGACTCACAAACTATTGTGTAATTTCAAGTTCCACATGTAACATAGGAACCTCGTAGGTCCAGTAGGACACGACTTGAGCCCGAGAGGTTTGGATTTCTTATTACTCAAGACAGTGATGAATTAGGCATAGAAGATGAGCCAACTTCCTATCTAGAAGCTTCTAAGGGACCAAAATCTAAGAAATGGCTCAAATCCATGAGATCTAAGATGGAATCCATGTACACCAACAAGGTATGGACCTTAGTGGATCCACCCATAGGGGTAAAACCCATAGGGTGAAAGTGGGTCTTCAAGAAGAAGACATACATGGATGGAAATGTTCAAACCTATAAAGGTAGATTGGTTGTAAAAGGATTATGTAAAATTGAAGGTGTTGATTATGATGAGATATTCTCACCAGTTTCCATGGTTAACTCCATCAGGATCATGCTTGCCATTGCAGCTTATCATGACTATGAAATTTGGCAGATGGATGTTAAAATAACAATACTTAATGAGGATTTACTCGAGGATGTGTACATGACACAACCTGAGGGTTTTATCAATCCGAAGGAAGCCAATAAAGTTTGTAAGCTACAAAGGTCAATCTATGGATTGAAACAAGCATCTCAGAGCTGGAATCTACATTTTGATGAAGTAGTCAAAAAGTTTGGCTTTAGTCAAAATGAGGATGAACCTTGTGTTTACAAAAAGGTTAGTGGGAGCATAGTTGTATTTCTCATATTGTATGTGTATGACATACTATGATGGGAAATGACATCCCTACTCTTTAGACAGTAAAAGCTTGGCTGGGGAAGACCTTCTCTATGAAGGATTTAGGCGAAGCATCCTATATACTAGGAATCAAGATCTATAGAGATAGATCTAGAAGGATTATAGGCCTAAGCTAGAAAACATACATTGAGAAGGTGCTAAAGAGGTTTATCATGGAGGTTTCTAAGAGAGGTAACTTGCCCATGTCCCATGGGGTTACAATCTATAAAGCCCAATGTCCTAGTTCATGTGATGAACGGGCATGCATGAGTACGATTCCATATGCATCATCAGTTGGATCTCCATGTACGTGATGTTATGTAGTCGTCCTGATGTATCGTATGCTTTGAACATGACAAGTCTATATCAATCAGATCTAGGTGAATGTCACTGGACAACTGTAAAGAACATCCTAAAGTACTTCAGAAGGACTAAGGATCAATTCTTGGTATACGGTAGTGAGGAAGAGCTCGTGGTAAAGGTTTACACTAATGCTAGCTTCCAAAGTGACAAAGATGACTATAGATCACAATCTAGATTTGTGGTTTGCCTGAACAACAGAGCTATGAGCTAGAAGAGTTCCAATTAAGAGACGGTTGCAGATTCTACAATAGAGGCCAAATATATTGCCGCATCTAATACTGCAAAGGAAGCTGTGTGGATCAAGAAGTTCATTTCTGAACTTGGAGTGGTCCCAAGCGCTAGTGATGCAATTGAGTTGTTTGGCGAAAACAATGAAGCAATTGCACATGCTAAAGAACCAAGATCGCACCAACTTTCCAAACATATTCTATAGTAGTTCCATCTCATATGAGAGATCGTACATCGAGGAGATGTGAAGATTTTTTGAGTACCTACAGAAAGCAATGTGCCTGAACCTCTCACAAAAGCACTTTCACAGGAGAAACATGACGGACATGTTCGATCACTTGGATTTACATTCATGAGTGATTGGGTATAAGTTCAAGTGGGAGTCTGTTGGTATGTATGCCCATAGAGAATATCATTTGATGATTGTAATGGGATACTATGTAAATGATTTGTAATACTATATTGATCATATCAATAAAGGCAAGTTTCCAATCTATATGTTTGTGTTTTATATTGTGAGATGACCATAAAACTTATAGACGTCTACAGAATAATATAATTAATGACATATGTCTTTAGGTTGATGACCTAAATAGTGAGATCATACATATGCTAAGTGTATGTATTCTTGTTTTGTCCCTAATCGATTGTTATGGTGGAAATATCCATAGACATCAATAACACATAAGATTCGAATTTGGTTGATGGAAGAATCTCATTAGCCATGATATGGAGATATCAAACCAAATACATAGATACTTGTTAAAGAACAGTGTATCAGACAAACCCACCTTGAGAGTGATACATGGATACCATGATTAGTAGTTAGAGTCACATCTCATAGTGATGGTGGTGATTGTGGTTCTTAGACCTGAAGTCACTACACTTATCGCATGTCATTCGGTGTACCTTGACGTCATCCACTGTGGTCCTAAATAAGGATTTCCATAAAGATGGTGCTTGGGTGCACTGTGACGCATGGAGATGATTGTGAGTGATGTAGATGGAATTTGTCCTTCCCACGGGAGTTTGATATTCTAGCCACTTGATAAGAGAGACTAAGAAATGCATGGCTATGCTAATGTGAGTCGATATGTGATATTGAGCTTACATATATCTCTGATAGTCTACTCTAGTTCAAGGAACATGGATTGAACATTGAAGAGGATGACGATTCCATGATTCGAGTTCAATCCAGATATCAGCGACAAAGGAACTGTACAATCACTATAACACCAGTCATGAATGATAGGTTAAGTTGTTCTCCAACTTCTCTAATTACTTAGTTGGCAATGAAGTCTTGCTAGATACCAATCATTGCTTGTGAAATCATAATATGATTATGGATATCACTGCCAATGTAATTTGGAGCCTACCGGGTCACATGCATAGGATGTGTTGGAATAGGAGTATAATTGTGGATTTGATTGGAATTTGTTTCGAATCATATTGATTACTAAAATGTTTATGTAATCCATTAGAATAATTTTGGAATATGTTAAATTGTTTGAGCCAATTCATTGTAGTGATTGGCTCAAAGTGCAAGTGGGAGTCTGTTGGTATGTATGCCCATAGAGCCATCCTGAGTGATTACATGGAGTACGATATTAATTAATCAATTAATATGATTAATTGTTTAATTAATCAATTCTAGAATATTCTAATTAATCCATGAGCATTTTAATTAACACAATCTTTCTGTTTACTAGAAGGGTTTAGGAAATCCTGCTTCCTTTCATCTCCTATTTAAAGGGGCTTGACGACCAATGTCTTTATGAGATATTTGAGAGAGGCTTTTCACTTTATGCTCATGTATGTAAACCCTATCCATCACCGTCCTCAGGAGAGCACCGTGACGCTAGAATGTCATCGCATGGAGGCTACTCCTTCCTGCTGGCTTAGGAAGTGTGATGCGGAGTTCAAGTTTGTCTGCGTGGACAAAGTAGAGATGTAGATGCTGAGACACCTATGTTTGGAGGACGTCAATGACCGTCCTTACACACTATGAGTGATGTAGATCACTACATGATAGGAGTGCCGCCAGATCTTCTTGTGACGCGTTCGGAGGATGGGAGAGAAGTATTGTTCATGTAAGCCAGGAGCATAACACACCATCATGCAGTGGGACATCGCCAGATTTACTCTGTGATAAGGTATATCCCACTAACACTCTTTTTGAATACGATGTTGTTGACGAGATCCTATTATGGGTTGCGTGGAAATATATTTTATTTTGTTACTTCCTCCGCGCATGTTTCTTCCACAAAACCCAACATAAGTGTAGTGTGATTCATAGGCATACATCAATTTGTTTCCCCCTTTCTACTTTTTAAAAGCTAGAGTTGAAGAACCCAAAGGCTGGTACCATGACTAGTCCTCACATACAAGTATAGTGTAGCCATCAAAAACTTCTGAGGACCTACTAGTAAAAGTTTGAAGATTCATTTTTCTTATAAATTTCATGGTCATGGAGTCTAGAAGGACTACATTGTACAACTATTGTTAGGAAGACCCTTCCAGGTGATAATAAATGTGATTTTGGAGATTAGGAGAAGTGACTTGACACAAGGTATGCAAGATAATTGCATAGAGTTCACTTTTCTAGCATCAACCATATCATCATTTGGGAATTTAATAGCATTGGGAGGTGATCCAAGATGAGATTCATTGTGTAAATCATAGTATGGAAAACAAGAGAGATTGTTGCATGAAACTTCCATCCATTTCCATTTTTATGTCAAAAAGAAAACTAGAAATAATTTTAGAGTGAGTCATGATATATTTTATGTGTTTGACCCATATATGAGTGTTGTAGACTCATGATTGCTATGGTTGTCCACTTAGGAGCGTTTATATGTGGATTACAATGTTCTATCAATGCCACAAACTGTTGAGTACATGTTGTTCTGGTCCTACTCTTAAGTCTTCCTGACACTTAGGACAGTTTAAATGACATGCTTGTGGGAGGTTGGAATGTCATTCTTGTTTCAAGTATTCCCTAAGATCCAGTCATATGATATTGTAATGACACACTTTGTTATTGATTTAATTTTTAGTAAAGGAAATTCCAATTATTGTATTTTATTCCATATGAGATAATGAATAATTATAATAATGTCTTAAGAATGAATGATTCAATGACATGTGAGGACCTGAACATGAGATCATGTGTTTGGTGAGAGTATTAATTTTTTTCTAGGTCCTTAGTTAGATATCATTAAGAAAATTAGGACACCAATAATACATCAAGACTAATATGTTTGTTGACTGATGATTGTATCTCATTAGTCATGATATTATATATCAAGTCAAACACATTGGTACTTGTTATGAACAAGTGTACTGAACATACCCAACTTGAGTATGATACATGGAAGGCATAAATGGTAGTCAGAATCATATCTCTATGTGACATTGGTGATTGTGGTCCTTAGACCTGAAGTCACTACAATGATCACACTATTTTTTATCATTAGATGATCACATGTTTTTTGGTGTACTTTAACACTACTCAATGTGAGCTCAAATAAGGGTTTCTATATAGGCGGTTCTTGGGTGAACTATGACATGTGGATTATTGTGGCTGATGTAGATGGAATTTGTCCTTCCAATTGGAGTGATATCTTGAAGACTTGACAAGTAAGACCATGAAATACGCGGCCACGATCAAGTTAATATATGATATTGAACTCATATGTTTCTGAAATAGTGTATTATAGATCAAGGAACAAAGTTTGAACATTAAGAGGAAGACATATGGCATGTTCATGCCTCAGATTCAATTTTGGATACTGGAGACAAAGGGATTATATGACAGCTAGAACACTGGTCACAATACTAGGTTGAAGTTGTTCTCCAACCTCTCTGATTACTTGGGTGGCAATGAAGTCTTGCTAGATAGAAATCATTGTTTGTGAAAGCATAATATCATTATATATATATTACTACCAACATAATTTAGAGCCTATTGGGCCACACACGTAGGATACATAGGGAAGATGAGTATAATCATGGACACATGATTAATTAGTTACTAAAAGGTTTACATAATCAATTAGATCATTGATGGAATGATTGGAATCCCATTAGGTGAATGAAAAGTCCAGTTGCCTGACTAGACAAATTAATCAATTGACTGGAGAGTCCAGTTGATCGACCAAGTCATGATCTGTCTAATCATTTGAATGGCTAGCCCAGTCAACTGACTAGACAAGATCTGCCAATTGGTCAACCGGATGGCCCAGTCGCCTGACTAGACTTGATCAGTGGATCGACCAATAAGAACCAAAAATTCATGACTCATCCTAGTCGATCCAGTTGACTTAGATATTCAATTGATCGGTTATCCATGATGGGATTCTAAAAGGCAATCATTGTCTTTTTGTTTCCTAGGGTTTATTGGCTGCTTCCCTATCTCTCATATATAAAGGGGCATGACAACCAGGGTTTTGATTACACATTTTGACACATGGACCCTATATGTCATTACCCAAAGGAGAGAGAGAGAATGAGAAGTTGTGTAATGCTAGCACATTACCAATAGAAAGGATTCTCCTTTCCCCTCGACTCTTAGAGCACCACATGGGGTTCCCCTCATCTACATTGATGATATAGAGACATGAGCCACTTTCATGACTCTTTGGAGAATGACATCAACATTCTTTTATCTTCTATTCTTTGTGAGCAATGTCACTTGATCTATTATGCGACAAGGTATATATATCTCTCAAAATTCCTTTGGGTTGTATTGTTGTTCATGAGTTCTTCTCATGGGAATGTTGATTATATTTTTTTGTTGCTTATGATGTGCATGTCTCCTCCACGAGTCCCTACAGTGGTATAATAGCCACATCATTCAATAATGCATCAATATTTACAATCAATAAGGTCAATTTTTTTGTTATGTTTTTTGTAATGTTACATGTGATGTGATTAAATGTTAATATGCATATCATGTTAATTCCACATACTTTGCAATGTAATTTTTTGATGCATGGAATGGGATCAACTATGGGAAAATGTGATTTATTATACACTGCCCTTATGTATATCGCTAGTCTGCATGGATATCAAAGATTTATTCATGGGTGTTGTCCCATATGAAAAAAGATATATCGATAAATCATACACATCATCATCAAGATGTATTTTGTTTAGTGGACATGCACATTGTTATGGACAAATGCCCCTTTGTGTATGCATTATGTAGTGTGAATGAAGCCTTTTTGGTTAACAAGTATTCAAATTGCATTTAGAGCCTCATCTTTTATTCCATATGTAATGGTTTGTTTCCATCTTATTTCCCTTGAATGTAACTTGATATTTCCACATCTTATATAATATTAGATAGGAATAGAATAGGTTTTAGAGGGCTTGGAATGATGAGGCAACCACGAAGATATAAGGACCATCCATGGAGTCATTGATGCAATGCTACAAATGCATGTTTATATGTTGATGATGCATATGAAGAAATGGATCTTTGGTGGATAGAATCGTTTGTGGATCTAAAGGATTACATTTGTATGGACAAAATTAATAGTGTGTATGTGTATTATCTTTGTGTATTGTTGATATGATGTGTATTTAATACATATAAGTGTGTGGTGTTTGGATATATATATATATATACATATATACATATATATATATATATATATATATATATATATATATATATATATATATATATATGAGTCAGGCTAGAATACACTCGAGTGTATCCAGAGCGGAATACACTCAAGTAGTTTTTCATGATGCAATATTTTTTTTGAAAATCTAATCTGTTGATCTTCTTAAACATCTCGTGAACAACTCATACACAAAATTTGAGCACATTTGGATATGTATAGCTCATGTTATGAAGACCGCAAAAATTATACATTTCAAATTAGTTTCGCGCGTCGATTTTGTTGCCCTTGGATGAGTGTAAGCTCAAAATTTGTATGTAGCCTAGTTATAGTATGGCGGTGAAGATCAATGGTTTACATTTTGCAAAAAAATAGTCTTTATATACAAACACACTTGAGTGTATTCGTGCGATCCATACACTCAAGTGTATTCTAGCCTAACTATATATATATAGTTAGAATAATAAGTATTTATTATTCATCTTTCTTTTATTATATTCCTTTATATATATGGGATTAGTACCATACTGTGTAATTGGGTTATTAGCCACCACCCAAGTCTATAAATATAGGTGTGCCCTATGAATACAAAGACAAGTTGCTCTGCCTCATTATCTTTCTATTAACATGGTATTAAAGAAAGATTTTCCCTAATTCCCCATGAAAGAGTGACATGGTGGCTGCCATTATCAAGAAGTCATCCCCACAACCTTCACAAGCTTCTCTTCATTGCCACAATGGAAATCATCTCTATTATTGTCATCTTCACTTCTTCTTCATGACGAAATTCCTCTCCATCACCATTGTCTTTCTTATAGCGGTGGAAATTATTTCCATCACCATGATCTCCATATTGTTGTATCTATCGTGGTGGATGTCATATCCATCACCCAGATCCAGATCAACATCTCTATAGTGGTGAAAGTAATTTCCATCATCTGGATCATATCTAGTTTGTCATCTCTATCATGGTGACATTCATCTTCATCACTCATTGTCATCGTCTCCCTTATCCAAATCATGTCCCCTCTCTCCTCCCCCAAATCTATCAAGGAGGCTTATTTCTAGAAGAGGGGGTCATTCTTGAAGCTAGGGTTAAAAATTCCTAAATGATATTCCTATAAATATTCCATGATGATACAAAACACGTCGTGTTTCACATTTTACATGTTGTGTGATTCTTAAGGAAGCACATGGTTTCTCATCCAGAATGGAAGTTACTCATCATGTTGCAGAAGTCAATTTTATACTAGCACATTATATCACATTCGGACACGTTGTGTCTTCATCAATCTTCTCTTCGGTCCCTTCAACACTATAGGTTGTGTATATTCCTACACACTGCATAAATAGTCTACTATCATCACGTCTAAAAAAGACATGAAGGTATCAATGGCCCCTCTCCTCGTTCATGATCAAGTTATCACCACTCGAGAATTCAATGAAAATAACATAACTTAATGGAGCCGCTCAATCAAGATTTGGTTCAAAGACCAACAGAAGTATAAACACCTCAAGGAAGGTCATGTAAAAGATGACACTTTAGAGAAATGGGAGCAAAGGTGCAAATCTTCTATCTATTTTGTGGGATTCCATGGAGGTCCATGTTGTGGACCTTACTAGCCATTATTAGAAATGCAAGGATGTCGGGGATCATCTCAATCTCATGTAGGAATCAAACATCTCACATATACATGAGATGACAATGGATATGTATAATCTTTAATAGGATAATAAGTCTCTAACTCAATACTTTGGGGAAGTATCTTGAATCACTGATGATCTTCATTCTTTAATTCCAATCATTGTGGATCTCAAAGAAGTCTATAAATAGAGAGATCAGGCGACGATAATTAAATTCCTAGATGGTCCCTGATGTGAATATAAAGGAGTGTGCATTCAAATCCTTTTTGATTATGAACTTCATAAATAAGCTAAAACACATCAATGAGTCTCCCATGCCTTTATAGATCATGTCTCACACACCTCTTTAGATAAATCTTCCATGGTTGCTGCCACAAATAGTACCAATATCAGTTTCACTACTTGTAGAAGAGGATGAGGAGGATGAGGAGGTTGTGGAGATAGATCTCCTTTAGAATGAAGCCATTTAGAATGCACCCATTATGAAAATATAGGACACTACAAAGAAACATTGTATGAGATCCATGGATATCCTCCAAGAACCCCATCTAAAAACATTGCATCCAATGAAGACACTCTAAGAGATACCACCTACCACATGCAGGTGATTGATAATGAGTACAACTAGTTCTACCAGTGCAAGGTGCCCCAACCAACTTCATCATCTATTACAACCATGGCTTCCTTTGTCCAACATCCTGGCGATCATATCACATGTATATCTCAACTTCTTATATAGGTTCGTCTTCTTGGGTTCTTGACTTAGGTGCAATGGATCACATTGTAGGTATAATCAACCTTATTTCTAACCTATCCACCAACAAATGATCACTACCATTAGTCACCATTATTAATGGTTCTAAAGTGCATGTACAAGGCATAGGAAACATCAAATCCCTACCTACGTCATCATTCTTATTTGCTTTGAAGTTTCCCTATAATTTAATTTCCGTAAGAAAAATAACTCATTCTCTTGAAGCCTAAATTAAATTTAACCTTGACGACTGTGTTATATAGGACCTTGGGACACAACAAGTGATGGTGGTGGGTATGAATTTGTAGGTCTCTACTATCTTGGAATGATTTCCAAAGTGTGTATAGAAGCTACTCCTCTTCATATGCATAGTCATCTTGGACACATGTCTATGGAGAAACATAAGATTCTTCCCTTAGCTATCTAGTCTTGGTAAAGTAGAATATGAGTGACATCAGTTAGGAAAGCACCGTCGATCCAACTTTAAATCTAAGGATCATATGATTGTTAAGTCACAGTTTGAGATTATTCATTTCAATGTTTAGGAAATGTGTTAATCTCCTTCAATACTTGGTCATAAGTATTTTGTTCTTTATTTATGACTTTTCTAGAGTCAATGGTTATATTTAATGAAAGATCATTTGGAAATTTTATAGATAATCTAAAGATTTTAAAATGGAATTGAAACTCAATTTTCCCTATGAATTTGTATTCTTTGAACCAATAATTCAATGAGTATTCTTTTCATGCTCTTAATTAATTTTGTATTCAAAAGGGATTGTTCACCAATCCCCCAAACACACCTCAACAAAATGGGGTGTCTGAATGAAAGAAATGTCATATTATTGTAACAACCTGCACCCTTCTTTTACATACAAAAGTTCCAAAGGAGTTCTGGGATGATGTTGTTCTTATTGCCACAAATATCACTAATCACATGCCATCATCCACCTTAAACAGTTGCATACCTTTCCAACTCCTTTGTCCAAACTATACCATTTATAGTGTTTTCTCCCAAAAATTTTGGGTGTATTTGTTTTGTTCAGAATGTTGGACTTTGGTCGGGTAAACTAAACTCAAAGGCATCTAAATCTGTGTTCCTAGGTTATTCTAAGACTCAAAATGGATATAGATGTTATTAACATGTTGAGTGCAAATTTATAGTGTCTACTGATGTCACCTTTTTTAAAGAATCTCCTTTCTTTGGAGATTGTCAATCTATTGGAGGACTTGAGGAAGCTCTCCTGCTTCCCATGTTTCTTGACATCTTGTCATCTGAATACCCTATCCAAGGATAGTCACATACATAATAAAATAGTCCTAAACAAGTATTAGATAACACAGATGGAATCCCTCCTTCAATCACCATTCAGTTAGAAGACCTGGTCAGCAACAATAATTATGTTATTATGCCTATTGCACTTCTGAAAGGAAAATAATTATGTACCCTTTATCCTATCTCCAACTTTGTTTAATATGACTATTGATCTCCCTCATACAAAGCCTTTATCTCATCCATATCCAATATTACTATTCCTAGTTCTGTATTTGTTTCTATGAGTCACCCAGGGTGGCATCTTTCTATGGTATATGAGATGAATGCTCTCCAACAAAATCACACATGGAGTCTTCTCCCTGGTCTGAAAGACAAGGCTGTTGTTTGCTATAGTTTCTTCAAAGTAGATTTCACACTACAAACTTAGGTCCCCTTAGATACTCTAGGTATTGAAGTGTCTAGCTCCCCATATGGTATTATTATATCACACATAAAATATACTCTTGTTTTGCTTGAAGAAACAAGCCTACTTGGAGAAAAATCTATGAATACTCCAATGTATTCTAGAGTCAAGTTATATAAGAATCAGAGGGATCCACTAGAAGATCGGTGGAGGTATAGAAGATTGGTAAAAAAACTTAATTATCTCACTATCACTCTTCAAGATATGTCTTTTTCTACTACTGTACGTAGTTAGTCAATTTATGGATAAACCACGTAGTAGTCATATGGAGGTTGTTAGATTCTTTGACATCTCAAGAAGAGTCCATGCAAAGGAATATTATACTCAAACCATGGACATCTCAAAATACATGGATTCTCATATGTTGATTGGGTTGGATGTGTTAATAATCACATGTGTATTTTGGGATACTGTGTATTTGTGGCAGGAAATGTAGTATCATGGAAAAGCAAAAAGCAAATTGTCTAAGCACAATCCAATGTTGAAGCCGAATGCTGATCCATGGATCATGTAACTAATGATCTCGTATGGACCAAGAACATCTTAGAAGAACATGGATACATCTAGTCTGAGGCTATGGATCTCCGTTGTGATAACCAAGTTGATGTCCACATTTCTTCCAACCCACTTTTTCATTTAAGAACTAAACACATCAAGGTTGATTGTTATTTCATTGGAGAAAAGATACAAGATCAAAAAGTCATACTTGTTCCAGTTTGATCAGAAGATCAAGTGGCATATCAGTTTACTGAACCCCTTAATGGATGTTGGGTAAAATTCTTATGTTAGAAACTTAGTTCCTATGATATTTATGTACCGGATTGAGGGGGAGTGTTAGAACAATAAGCATATATTATTCATTATTCTTTTATTATATTTATTTGTATATATGTGATTAGTCCCATACTGTGTAATTGGGTTATTGTTCACGACCCAAGTCCATATATATAGGTGTGTCATGTGAATACAAAATTTTAAATACAAAGACAAGTTGCTCTAGCTCATTATGTTTCTATTAACGTATGTATATACATAAAATCCCTCAAATATCATATAAAATCTAGATGATTTTCATTGTGCAACACACAAGAAAACCTTAATTAACTAAGTGTGAGCATGTTGAAGCATGCTGCACTATCTACCTTGGGGAAGTGTGAAATAGATATGTGGGTCTACCAAAGCAGGGTGTGTGTTTTATTGTGCGGGACTTTGGGTTAGACTTAACTAGGTGACCTTAATAGGATTAAGCACCTGGAGGCATATAGAAGGTTATGACAAAGGGTTGTGCTTTCATCTATAAAGAGTTGCATAAGATGAAATTGGAAAATGTTGCCTACCTAAATAGTCAAATTGAGGGTGATCAATTAAGGCTTACTCATGATTTAGTAAAATGCTTATCTTATCTCACTAGAAGATCGTATGACACAAATCTTATGAATTAATAGTGAGGGATATTAACTTGAAATAAAATAGTGGGACTGATATATAATTAAAAACAAAAGTAATATCACTAAACATTTTAAAATCAAATATTAACTCCATAAAATACTTCTTATAGATGAAATGTAAACCAAAAACAACTTTTCACTACTATCGGTCCTTGAGAAGGAAAAACTAAATGGAAATAGCTTCCATGAATGGTTTAGGACTTTAAGAATTTCTCTCACAAATAAGCACAAGCTCTAAGTCTTGGACACACTAGTTTAAAATGAACCAAATCCAAATATTTCTAGGGAAGAAATGGAATCTTATAAAGATCGTATTCTCTATTTGAGCGGCATCCTGATGATGTTGCAAACGTCATGTGCCTTATTCTATGCTCCATGAACCATGAGATTCAGAAGCATCATGATAACGTGGGAGTTTTTGAGATAATAATACATCTCATGAACATGTACCAATAACAATTTAAACAAGACAAATGATGTATCAAGGGAGTTACTTAAATACAAAATGGTGGAAGCTTATCCAGTTGGACCTCATGTACTTAAGTTAATTGGATATGTGGAAGGTATAGCTAAATTGGGATTTCTTTTAGTCCAAGTGCTGGCCATATATGTGATCATGCAATTGTTATCAGATTATATAAACCATTTGTCATGAACTACAAGATGACCAATTTTGCTAACATGTTGAGAACAACTGAGTGACAAATGAAAAATAAGTCCAATTTTGTTGTGATGGTCAATAGAAGAAAAGGAACATCCAAGGTCAAAGGCAAATCCAAGAAAGGTTGTAAGGTTGGCCAAAAGTCTTAAGTGTTCTGCACTTAAGGAAAAAGGAGGAGTGGTTAAACAAGGCAATATTTCACCACACCAAGTTGGAAATTGGAAGAGATATTGTCCTCTATATCTATAGGAACTGGAGAACAATAAGAAGGAGACAGAGATATCCGCTTGAGGTATATATGTTATAGGTATAAAATTATCTACTTCTTCATCTTGGGATTAGATATTGGATGTGGATCTCACATATGTTTAAATATGCAAGTTCTAAAAAGAAGTGGACCCTTGAAGAAATGAGAGGTGGAGTTGCATGTTGCAAATGGAGCAAGGTTGCGTTCACTGCTATAGGCACCTACAATTTATCTATGCCTAGTGGAATTGTAATAGTGTTAGAGAACTACTATTATGTACCTACCATATATAGGAACATCATTTTCTGCTTTAGTTTTGGACAAGAATGTTCTAAATTTCAAATCAAGAATGGTCAATGTTTTATTTCTAAAGATGAGATATTTGTATAGTAGTGACCTTTTAGTTTTTATTCATTAGATCTTGAGACAAATATCTATAACATATATAGTGAGAATCTTAAACTCGATGACTCAAATAAAACTTATATGTGGCATTATCATCTAGGCCACATAAATTAGAAGCACATTTCTAGACACCATAAAGATGGATATATAGAATCATTTGATTTGGAATCAATGGAGACAAGTGAATCTCATTTATCAGGAAAGATGATAAAAGCACCATTTACCTAGAAAAGTGAAAGGGAAAGTGAGTTATTAGGACATATACTTGCTAATGTATGCATACCTTTTAGGACAAATTCTAGAGGTAGTTGTCAATAATTCATTACGTTTATTGATGACCTCATTAGATATGGCTACGTGTATCTAATGAAACACAAGTTAAAATCCATTGAAAAATTCAAGAAATTCATGAATGAAGTACAAATCAACTTGTTAAGAGTATTAAAGCAATCCCATCAGATTGAGGTGGTGAAAACTTAAGCCAACAGTTTGAGGCCTTTTTGAGGAATTGTGGTTTTGTATCACATTGGACTCCACCTGCAACACCACAACATAATGTTATATTAGAAAGAAGGAATCACACCCTATTGGACTTGTTCGGTCTATGATGAGTTTTTTTGTTCTTCCAACTTACTTTTGGGTATATGCTATAGAAACTACATCCTTTACACTTAACCGCACACCTTTAAAATATTTTTGAAGACACCATATGTGATATGGACTATAAAACATTCCAATGTGTCTTTTATGAGGGTTTGCAGATGTCAAGATTATGTCATGAAATACTTTTTTGAAAAGCTTGGACCCAAATCTGACAAATGTCATTTCATCAGATATCTTAAGGAACTGAAGGGATATACTTCTACATTCCATCTGACAACAAATTGTTTGATGCTAGAGCTATTGTATTACTCTAAAAGTAATTTATTTCTAGATTAACAAATGGGAGGAAAATATAACTCTAAGAATTTTGAAACCAACAAGATAACATGGAATCTATGGAGGTTGAATAAGGAACAAAAGGAAACACAAATTGCTACAAGATCTAAAGTTTCTCCTATAACACAAAAACCTCAAAGGTCTAGTATGGAACGTCTTGAGAAAAAAAGACATGGATATCCCATGACTCAAAAAGGTGATGTGTTGGTCATTAATGATGATGAACCAACAACCTACAAAGGAATATTAGGGGGGCCATATTCTAAGAAATGACTTGAAGTCATGAGATCTGAGATAAAATCAGTGTATACCAACAAGGTATGGACCTTGTTGCATCCATCTGAAGGGATAAAAACTATAGGGTGCATATGGGTTTTCAAGGAGAAGACTAACATGGATGATAATGTACAAACCCACAAAGTATGATTGGTAGTGGAAAGTTTCAAACACATTTAAGGTGTTGATGACGATGAAACTTTTTCACCAGTTGCCATGGTCAAACACATTAGGATCATGCTTGGCATTGCAACTTATCCTAACTACTATATATGGAAAATGGACATCAAAAGTGCATTCTTTAATGGGAATCTCCTTGAGTATGTATACATGATACAAACTAAAGGTTTTATTACTCCAATTGAAGTTGGAGAAGTTTATAGGCTAAAAAGGTCAATTTACATATAAAAACAAACATCTTGGAGCTGGAATCTTTGTTTTAATAAGATACTCAAATAGTTTGATTTTATTCAAAATGAATATGAGCCTTGTGTTTACAAGAAGGTTAGTGGGGGCATAATTCTATTCCTCTTGTTGTATGTATATATCTGTAAGGCCCATAAACTTTCTTAATGATTTGAATAAGCTTAATTATCATAATTGAATTATTTTAACCCTAATATAACCTTGTGATATTCTTTTAAATCATAAGATAAGACTAATTTTCAAATTTGGTCCAATTTGGACACTGTTTGAGCAAGTTATGCAATTTTATGCACATTTTGGACTTTTGTACAATTTACCCAATTGAGAGGTTTTTTTTGGAATTTATCACTTGCATTATGTTCCTTGGATATTATCTCATAATTCTTGAGCTTTTTATCCATGGGGATCCTATTTAAACCTTCGTTTGAAGGTGTTTTCTCCAAGGGTATTTTAGGGTTTGCCCCTTCATGGATGAGCTACCTTTAGTAGCTATCAACTAATGAGTTATTTATTTTGCTTGGAAATTCAAGAAATGAGGGATAAGCATGTCGCTATGGATAGTGGAGGATCTGCTTGTATGTGTGCTTGTATATTCTTAATAGTTTAAGGCCATGGACACTTGGAAAGATACTAGAACTTCAACTTTTTCTTTTTCTTTATCTTAAAGCTTCATATACTTATCCCTAAGAACCAAAATGAGCCATTTACTCTCCACCACTTCCCTCCTTCTATAAACCTCGTCCTCCCTCTGTGCTTCTGCAAATTTCCTATCCAAGGAAGAAGAAAGAGGGGACCTTCTTGGAAAAAGAATTTAGGGTTGCAATTGACTTCCCTTTAGGGTTGAAAAAGCTTCCTTCTAGTGATCTTGACCTAAAAGTGTAAGAATCCCCTTCTTTCCTCTATTTATATTTTTTGTATCCTTCCTCTTACATTTTTCCAGGTCGAAACCTTGCTGTTCCATGGTAGAAATTGCTCTAAAGCTCTAAAACCCTACCTTTCTTGCTCCTTATGCTTAGGGTTTTCTCATTCGATGAAGAAATGTGCTAGATGGATGAGTTCACAACTTATGATTGGATTTTCTACCCTAATGCTCATGTTTTACTATGTGTGGGAGTTTATATTCTCATTAGAGGCAAGTTTATAACTTGCTCCACGTTTATTTCTTACTATAAGCTTGCTAGATCATGTTCTTACTTGAAAATGATGATCCATGCACTAAAAAGCTATGCTTGACTTGGATTTCAATTTTTATAAAGTTTCCTGTTCTGATTTCAGTTCTAGATGAACCTGTGATCATATGTATTTATTCCTAAGGTATAATATGACTTAGATCAGGTTGTTTTGACAACTTATGGTGCTAAGCACCTATCAACCAATGGTCAATTTTAGGGTTTAAAGTTGATTTCTTCTATAAACCCATGACCCGATGATTGTACCATTGCAACAACCCTATGGTGTTGTCTTCATGACAAATGATGGTCGGTATCAAAGTTGTCAGATGATGGTGACAACCTATGGTCACCCACTTAGGTTAGGTTTTGGATCAATTATAAGTTTAATGATCAACCATTAAGTACCCTACTGATGTTATCAATCAATGATCACATTAGCTTAATATTTGATGTTGATTAATGAATATAGTGTTGATTTAACAACCTATGGTGACTTAATGGTCACTAATGATGGTGTATCAGGTCTCTACAACCTATGATGAGTTAAGCATTGTAGTTTTAGTATCAATTAAGCCTTATACCAATGGTTTCTTGGGTCACTTGATGCAATGGTTGGACTTATACTGTAATTGATGGTTTTAACATATGAACTTGACCCAATGGTCAAGATATAATGTTTATTCCTCCAATAAAGTGGAATGATGGTTAATGTAATATATCGGTCCTAATAATGTGATTTAGATTGTTTCTTTTATATGATCAACTTAAGGAGCTTACTTGTTGATAATGGATGGCTTGTTTCAAATGAACGATCGATTGTGGGGTTTACCCTACTCTCAATGGAACTTTTTGTGTTGTTAATCAAGGGATTCATAGGGTTAGATGGTGACTCTTTCTAGAGAAAAAATCAAGGACTTCATAGGTGGTTTGTCAAAGGTGTTTACTTATGTAAACAACCAATGGTCTTACCTTTTAAGCATCCAATGGTTTTGGGTGACATAGTGGTATGGTGATATGGGTTGAAAGATGATGGAACAAATGGAGGGTTACCCTTAATAAGGTAGTCTTACATATTCACTTATATGAATAGAAGGGATGATAATCATATTGTGTTGATATGTAACCCTAGTGAGGTATAGCTTGTTATACCTAGATTTAATATAATTAAATGATGGTAATTGGGTATGAATAGTCCTTGAATGATTAATACAATCATGGAGTACTCTGTTACTATTGTTGAAACCCTAGTATGCTATAACCCGATGGTTACACCTTGATTTATGTGTGGGTTCATACTTGAGAATAGTATGGAATGTGATGGTGATGCTTCACCTTATGCATCCATGATCCAATGGGGATGTCATGAGTTAGGGTTTGGGTATAAGTGTCGATTAGTAATATTGACATAATTTATCATGTTGAACCTAACTCTAATGCAAATAGATAAAGATGAGTATTCATGTTTAACATTATTATATGATGGAATGATGGTGGAATAACCTCCTTAACATGATCATAACCTTAATGTGTTAATTGGTGGTTATCATAGCCACATGGTTGATACTTTCTTATGCTAAACATGTTCATTATGAATATGATGAGTGTTAATCATATCTAGATTCCTTGCATGTTTATGTAATAAAGGAATGTTCTTAATGTTAACATGGCCCTGCTATGATTGTTTATGAATATCCCCTAGCTCATTAATGTACTATTGTGTTGATCTGGTGTATTATATGTAAGTGATGTTGTTGAGCCTTGTTATAAGGCATGCAAAGATAATGATGATCTTGCATGGAATATCATGATGGTCTTCATGACCATTGGGCATGGTTGAGCCCTAAATGAGGTGTAATCCTCTTTTTTGATAAGGGTTGATGCCTTGTGATATTGTGAAAAGGAATTATATCTTGTGATAGTATGATGACTAGTGTACCCTCATGAATGGCAAGTGAATAGTACCATGTGATGATGAGATGAGAAATTATGTTTCACACATTTTATATCTTTTAAAGTTATGATATTTATATGCTTGCTAGAAGTGAATTAGGTTTTATATGTCCACTTGTATGATGCAGCCTTAATTCACCCAATTAGCATAACTAATCAAGTGAAACTCTAATTATGTAGTGCCCTGTGCCATAGATCCATCTGAGTGTCAGAACTTGTCAGATGGTGAAACAAGTATTCCTAAGGGAAACTTGGAGCGCATACTATTGAGTATGTGGGGATGGAAAGTTGAGGATATATCCTTATCACCCACAATGCAGGTTGTGGAGGATGGATATGGTCATGCCTCATACATCTAATGTGATTGAGGAAGGCTACGATCATGTCTCGATGATTATATATGTGACAAGATTGGAGGACAACTACGGTTGTACCTCAGATGGTAGGCTATGAGTACCCACCTCCTTTTACTAGTGTCGTGACTGGTACCAAGGAAGAACTAGGCTGTTAACATCTTGACCTTATGTGTCACTATGGCAGACCCATACTGACTGGGGGCGGAGAAGATCTTAGGAGTCCGACTCTTCCTAGATCTTGTATGGCATTGATTTTGACTTAGTAGTGGTCAGTTGGATTTTGAGTGGTATCCTCAATTTCCTCAGGGCATAATAAAAGATTTAAGACAGCTATGTATCATATCTGTTTAAGGTTATACACAATGCTTCATATTGGATGATAACCCTTGTTTGCTTTCTTTTCACTAAGATCATGTATAGTACAATAAGAGATAATATATATGCTTATGTTGTAGTTATGCTCATGTTGTAAACATGCTTATGTTGTCAAATATACTGACACTGATGGTTAAGATGCTGCTGCTAGTTATGTTTAACATTGCTAGCCATACCTATGTAATTAGAAATGCTTAAACTGATAATAATGCCTATGTAGTTCATTGTGTTATGATGTTAGTTCTACTTATGATATAGATCTGTTCCCTTTATTTGAGATGCCAATATTGATAGCCATGTTATGTTACTAGACATATTCATGATGTCAAGGATGTTTATGCTACTAGATTGCTTGTGCTGTTAATAAGGACTATGATGATAGTCAGATTAATGATAATGATTGTTATTAGATGCAATTTGATGATATTTAAGTAGATATATATATCCAAAGAAATGAATTTATTTGTTATCTATATATGCATTGATGATCATACTTGTTGTTAAGATGATTTGCTTAATCTGTTTAGTATACTTGAACTGCTCAATTGATTATTAAATACTCCAACTGCTTAGTTATCTATTATTTCAAATGTTGTAATCAATAAGAGTTGTTGGCGGTTATATCTCTTATTGGGACATGGGTCTCACCCTTGTGGTTCACCACATCTTTTTACGTAATCGGAAGTGACGTAAACAAACATGTGGTAGTAAAGAGGAGCTATAGTAATGAATATTTGAGAAAGTGATTAGATGTCTAGTGTGTCCTAGAGTCATCCCTGTACTCTCAGGTTTGGGCAGGAAAAGTTTGTATATGGTGTTTCAAATGAATCAAACTTTTGTTAGTATATTAATGCTTATTTGTGTGGCACATACGAATATTGTTCTCATGTGCATATATGTTGTGGCTAAGGCGATAGAACAATTTGTATGAAATATTTGGCATAATATGAATAAAAGAAAGATGTTGGACTCTTATGCACATGTTTCGGAGCAGGTGCTGATGTTGAAATTAGTTTTAATTTACCCATATTTTTGGGTATGCGATTAATTAGTGATCGATTGTGCTTTATGTTTTGAGTAATCTCATTTACTGTAACAGGTTCTCACAAGTTGGTATCAGAGCTTTAGGTTCATCGAGTCTACAGGGACACTAGGACTTAGGACTAGGATGAGGTCAAAATTAGGAATATGACATAAAAATATGGTGCATATTGCCTAATCTCAGTACTTGGATGCCCTGGAGAAGAAAGGTAAGTATGGAACTCTTAGATTGTTTTCTTTCTTATTCCTCTGATCAAGTAGTTATTTTGAGACAATCTAAAGAGCATAATGAATAAGAAATCATGGTGTGAATATTTACCTTAAAGAAGATGAGAATTGCATCATAATATATCAAAACTTGATTGTTTGGTAACTATTAAAGAAAGATACAACACCATGAAATCTAAATCTGAATACAAATAAGAAAAGGAGGAGTTCTTGAAGATGTGATTCCATAAGATAATGAAGTAAAAGATAGATAAGTCTATGCTTATAAAGTGATTCAAGGTATGAAATCCACATAAGATGGAGAGAACTCCAATGATAAGTATAAAATGAGAAGATGAATGGGAACAATGACAAAGGAATAAGGTGGAACCTGAGTTAATCTCAGACCAACCTATGTGTGTAAGAAAGTGTTAATGTAAAATCATCATGGCGTGTGAAAGAAATTAAGGGAGATGATCCATGTATAATGAAGAAAATGTGGAATATGAGTATTTCCCTATTCATAAGTGGTTGAAAAATATAATAAAATAAGAGAACATACACTAGTGGGATAAATAGTCATCAAGGAAGGAGTAATGAGATATGTTAATCATGATGATTCCTATGCTAATGGCAAGGAATCCGAAATGAAAAAGGTAAAATGATACATAAGAAGATGTAACCTGCATAATGAAAATAGAATTGGTTACCTTTTTGCTAGTGACCCTTGAACAATGCTACTATGATGTGGGAAGTGTGTTTCCCTTTGTGTCTTTCCTTTCCAGGGCACAACTTTTAAGTGGATCATTGCCACTTGGTATGTGTGGATTCGTTGTAAACATGAGGGTGGATATATTAATATAGCATAAGTTTGCTTGGACTATGGTTCCAAGATCATAAAGTTTGTGATGCGTTTGCTTTTGAGCCTTCCAATAATTTGAGAGACTCCTCTTATATGTTTTGAAATTTATTATGTTGGTAAAAGTGGATGAGATAATGATGTGATTTCTTTATAACACATGAGGTGGATACCAAGGTAATAAATCCTAGTATTTGAGATGTATCAATAGTATGAGAAATATGTGAAGGTTAGAGATGTTTATTAAATGAACATTCCAAGTATTCCTCTCCCATAGAGAGAGAGAGTTGATGATGATCCTATAAATGTTGTTTGGAAGGGAAAAAAGTGATTCTAGAATGTTGTGTATGGTTCAGTGATAGCTGGGCAAGACCACTATCAAGGATAGATGGTTTGTTGGTTAATAGATATGTGATACTATGTTACTTTAAGATAAACCTATGATCAAATATCAATGCATAAGAGTTAGATTGGATGACATAATTCACATGACCATGATGAGTTTAGAGTTAGATCCTTTAGACTAACCAATGTACAAATAGAATTTATGAATAGGAGGAATAGAGTGTTCCAGTCATGTCATACAAGTAATCTTGAATGATGACATGTCAAAGTATTCCAAATATGGTCAAAAATATAATCAATATTTCTTCAAAAACCTTAGGGTTGCCAAATCAGCAATAGCTATGAGACAAGTTGAAGAAGAGTGAGATGGGGTTGATTAAATGTCTTTATAGGATCATGATATGTCTTCTAAGTAGGTTGTCTAAATCCTAGTCACGTGAAGATAGTGTTGTTGTTTCACCCCTAACAAGTTTGACTAGGAGTGATGTTTCCTTGTATGGAATGACAGGTGCCAACGTCATCACTTCTTTTGATGCTGAAAAAGAATTGACAAGTGTTCCAATGTTAGTGTATCTAGAAAGAAAAAAAAGGATGGATACATCGCCTTTTTTATATGCTTCAAGGAATGGTATGGGACACATGGCATGATTGGTAAAAATCTAGAAAGTATGAATTTTGAGTAATGTGTTGATACAATAGATATAATTTTTGGATGATGGCTAGAATTTAAAGTTGAACATTACTACTAGAGTTGTACAGATGACACAACAAGTTTCTATATTCCATATTGATAATGTCTTCTTTGGTGGGGGTTTTTGTTATGACCCAAGAGGAGATATGTATGAATGATGTGACATCACCATGATATGCAAGTAGCCATGTGAAGGTAATAGGATGAGGTGTAAAGGAAGTACCCATCTATGTTTACCTTGGATTTTGGGGGCAAAATCCCTGTTAGGGGATTTATAGCTGTAAGGCCCCTAAACTTGCTTAATGAGTTGAATAAGCTTAATTATCATAATTGAATAATTATAACCCTAATATAACCTTATGATATTATTTTAAATCATAATATAAGCTTAAGTTTCAAATTTGGTCCAATTTGGACACTGTTTGAGCAAGTTATGTAATTTTATGCACATTTTGAACTTTTTAACAATTTACCCAATTGAGAGGTTTTATTTGCAATTTATCACTTGTATTATGTTACTTGGATATTCTATCATCATTATTGATCTTTTTGAGCCATGGGGTGCCTATTTAAACCTTGGTTTGAAGGTGTTTTCTCCAAGGGTATTTTAGGGTTTACCCCTTCATGGATGAGCTACCTTTAGTAGCTATCAAATAATGAGTTATTTGTTTTGCTTGAAAATTCAAGAAACGAGGGATAAGCATGTCTCTATGGATGGTGGGGTATCTTCTTGTGTGTGTGATTCTATATTCTTATTAGTTTAAGACCATGGACACTTGGAAAGATACTAGAACTTCAACCTTTTCTTTTTCTTTATCTTAAAGCTTCATATACTTATCCCTAAGCACAAAAAGGAGACATTTACTCTCCACCACTTCCCTCATTATACAAACCTCTTCCTCCCTCTTTGCTTCTACGAATTTCCTATCCAAGGAAGAAGAAAGAGGGGACTTTCTTGGAAAAAGAATTTAGGGTTGCAATTGACTTCCTTTTAGGGTTGAAAAAGCTTCCTTCTAGTGATCTTGACCTAAAAGAGTAAGAATCCCCTTCTTTCCTCCATTTATTTCTTTTTTATCCTTCCTCATACCTTTATCCAGGTCGGAACCTTGCTGTTCCATGGTAGAAATTGCTCTAAAGCTCTATACCCTACCTTTCTTGCTCCTTATGCTTAGGGTTTGCTCATTCGATGAAGAAAGGTGCTAGATGGACGCGTTCACAGCTTATGATTGGATTTTATACCATACCTGCTCATGTTTTATTATGTGTGGGAGTTTATCTTCTCATTATAGGCAAGTTTTATAACTTGCTCCACGTTTATTGCTTACCATAAGCTTGCTAGCTCACGTTCTTACTTGAAAATGATGATCCATGCACTAAAAAGCTATGCTTGACTTAGATTTCGATTTTTATAATGTTCCATGTTCTGATTTCAGTTATAGATGAACCTGTGATCATTTGTAAATTATTCATAAGGTATAATATGACTTGTATCAGGTTGGTTTGGCAACTTATGGTGCTAAGCACCTATCAACCAATGGTAAATTTTAAGGTTTAAAGCTGATTTCTTCTATAAACCCATGACCCGATGATGGTACCATTGCAACAACCCTATGGTGTTGTCTTCATGACAACTAATGGTCGGGATGAAAGGTGTCAGATGATGGTGACAACCTATGGTCACCTCCTTAGGTCAGGTTTTGCATCAATTAGAAGTTTAATGATCAACCATTAAATACCCTATTGATGTTATCAATCAATGATGACATTAGCTTAACATTTGATGTTGATTAATGAATATAGTGTTGATTTAACAACCTATGGTGACTTAATGGTCACTAATGATTGTGGATCAGGTCTCTACAACCTATGGTGAGTTAAGCATTGTAGTTGTAGCATCAATTAAGCCTTAGACCAATGGTTTCTTGTGTCACTTGATGCAATGGTCAGACTTATACTGTAATTGATGGTTTTAACATATGAACTTGACCCAATGGTCAAGATCTAATGTTTATTCCTCCAATAAAGTGGAATGATGGTTAATGTAATATGTTGTTCCTAATAATGTGATTTTTATGGTTTCTTTTATATGATCAATTTACAGAGCTTACTTGTTGACAATGGATGGCTTGTTTTAAATGAACAGTCAATTGTGGGTTTTACCCTACTCTCAATGGAACTTTTTGTGTTGTTAATAAAGGGATGTCTAGGGTTAGATGGTGACTCTTTATAGAGAAAAAATCAAGGACTTCGTAGGTGGTTTATCTAAGGCATTTACTTATGTAAACAACCAATGGTCTTACCTTTTAAACATCCAATGGTTTTGGGTGACATAGTGGTGTGGTGATATGGGTTGAAAGATGATGGAACAAATGGAGGGTTACCCTTAATAAGGTAGTCTTACCTATTCACTCATATGAACAGAAGGGATGATAATCATATTGTGTTTATATTTAACCCTAGTGAGGTATATCTTATTATACCTATCTTTAATATAACTAAATGATGGTAATTGGGTATGAATAGTCCTTGAATGATTAATAAAATCATGGAGTACTCTGTTAATATTGTTGAAACCCTAGTATGCTATAACTTGATGGTTACATCTTGATTTATGTGTGGGTTCATACTTGAGAATAGTATGGAATGTGATGGTGATTCTTCACCCTTATGCATCCATGATCCAATGGGGATGCCATGAGTTAGGGTTTGGGTATAAGTGTGGATTAGTAACATTGATATAATTTATCATGTTGAACCTAACTCTAATGAAAATAGATAAAGATGAGTATTCATGTTTAACATTCTTATATGATGGAATGATGGTGGAATAACTTCCTTAACATGATCATAACCTTAATGTGTTAATTGTGGTTATCATAGCCACATGGTTGATACTTTCTTATGCTAAACATGTGCATTATGAATATGATAAGTGTTAATCATATCTAGATTCTTTGCATGTTGATGTAATAAAGGAATGTTCTTAATTTTAATATAATTATGCTACAATTTTTTATGAATATCTCCTAGCTCATTAATGCAATATTATGCTGATATGGTGTATTATATGTAAGTGATGTTGTTGAGCCTTGTTATAAGGCATGCAAAGATAATGATGATCTTGCAGGGAATAATATGATGGTCTTAATGACCTTTGGGCATGGTTGAGCCCTGAATGAGGTGTAATCCTCTTATGTTGATAAGGGTTGATACCCTATGATATTGTGAAAAGGATTTATATCTTGTGATAGTATGATGGTCTTAATGATCTTTGGGCATGGTTAAGCCCTGAATGACGTGTAATCCTCTTGTGTTGAAAAGGTTGATACCCTATGATATTGTGAAAAAGATTTATATCTTGAGATAGTATGATGACTAGTGTAGCCTCATGAATGGCAAGTGAATAGTACCATGTGATAATGAAATGAGAAATTATGTTTCACACATTTTATATCTTTTGAATTTGTGATATTTATATGCTTGCTAGAAGTGAATTAGTTTTTGTATGTCCACTTGTTTGATGCAGACTTAATTCACCCAATTGGCATAACTAACCAATTGAAACTCTAATCATGTAGTGCCATGTGTCATAGATCCATATGAGTGTCAGAACTTGCCAGATGGTGAAATGAGTATTCCTAAGGGAAACTCAGAGCGCATACTATTGAGTATGTGGGGGTGGCAAGTTGAGGATATATCCTTGTCATCCACAATGCATGTTGTGGAGGATGGCTATGGTCATGCCTCATACATCTAATGTGATTGAGAATGGTTGTGGTCGTGTCTCAGTGATTATATATGTGACAAGATTGGAGGACAACTGCGGTTGTACCTCATATGGTAGGCTATGTGTACCCACCTCCTTTCACTAGTGTCGTGACCTATACCAAGGATGGACTAGGCTGTTAGCCTCTTGACCTTATGTGTCACTGTAGAGGACTCGTACTGACCGGGGGCAGAGAAGATCTTAGGAGTTCGACTCTTCCTAGATCTTGTATGGCACTAATTTTGACTTAGCAGTGGTCAGTTGGATTTTGAGTGGTATCCTTAAATTCCTCAAGGCATAATAAAAGATGTAAGACAACAGTGTAGCATATCTATTTAGGGTTATACACAATGCTTCATATTGGATGGTGACCCTTGTTTGCTTTCTTTTCACTAAGATCATGTATAGTACAATAAGAGATAATATATATGCTTATGTTGTAGTTATGCTCATGTTGTAAACATGCTTATGTTGTCAAATATACTGACACTGATGGTTAAGATGTTTATGCTAGCTATGTTTAATATTTCTAGCCATGCCTATGTAATTAGAAATACTTAAACTTCTAATCATGCCTATGTAGTTCATTGTGTTATGATGTTAGTTCTACTTATGATATAGATCTGTTCCCTTTATTTGAGATGCCAATATGGATAGCCATGTTATGTTACTAGACATATTCATGATGTCAGGGATGCTTATGCTACTAGATTGCTTGTGCTATTAATAAGGACTATGATGATAGTCAGATTAATGATAATGATAGTTATTAGATGCAATTTGATGATATTTGAGTAGATATATATCCAAAGAAATGGATTTGTTGTTTATCTATATATGCATTGATGATCATACTTGTTGCTAAGATGATTTGCTTAATCTATTTAGTATACTTGAACTGTTCAATCTGTTCAATTGATTATTAAATACTCCAACTGCTTAGTTATCTACTATTTCAAATGTTGTAATCAATAAGCGTTGTTGGAGGTTATATCTCTTACTGGGACATGGGTCTCACCCTTGTGGTTCGCCACAACTTTTTAGGTAATCAGAAGTGACAAAAACAAACATGTGGCATAAAAGAGGAGCTATAGGAATGAATCTTTGAGAAAGTTGATTAGATGTCTAGTGTGTCCTAGAGTCGTCCTTGTACTCTCAGGTCCGGGTAGGAAAAGTTTGTGTATGGTGTTTCAAACGAATCGAACTTTTGTTAGCATATTAATGCTGGTTTGTGTGGCATATACAAATATTGTTCTCCTATGCATATATGTTGTGGCTAAGGAGATAGAACAATTTGTATCAAATTCTTGGCATAGTATGGATAAAAGAAAGATGTTGGGCTCTTATGCAAATGTTTCGGAGCAGGTGCTGACGTTGAAATCAATTTTAATTTACCCATATTTTTGGGTATGTGATTAATTAGTGATCGATTGTGCTTTATGTTTTGATTAATCTCGTTTACTGTAACGGGTTCTCACAATATCGTACTATAAATGGGTTATGACGTCCCTACTCTAGATTTGGTTAAAATATGGTTGGCAAATACCTTCTTCATGAAGAACTTATGATAATCATCATATATACTAGAAATTAAGATCTATAGAGATAGATTTAGAAGACTTCTAGGTCTAAGTCAAAGTACATACATTGATTAAGTGTTGAAAATGTTCAATATGCAAGAGTCTAAGAGAGGCAACTTACCCATGTCTCATAGAACAAGTTGTTGCTGAATAGGGATGGTAGATAAGGCAACGGAAACAAAAAATTTTGCCCCTATTCCTTACCAAATAGATCACATCAATGATGATATATCTAGGAAAGAAGGTAACAAGAGATATATTTGGTCCTAGAGTAAGTCCAACAAAAACTCTTGCACAATGATGTGCACTCTTTGTGCTACCAAAGCCAATGGGAAGGAGTTGTCTCTTTAACGTGTTAGCATTGAATCATTCTCCCTTATTGTTTTTCCATTGTTGTCTCTCCCTTTTATGGGCTAGACTTGTTCAAGCTCTCAGGTTACCACAACTATGATAGGAAAACTATTATTATATCTTATTGTTGTATCTTATGAAAGCCTTGACTAACCCTCTATTTATAGGAGGGCCAAGGTCAGGGTTTCTAGATCAACTGGGAGTCAAAGAGATGGAAATTTCATGATTTTTTTGGAAGTGGCAAACTACAAACCGATTGACTCATATGCAAATCAGTTGGTACAACACTTGAATTGGTTGGTTCACATGTGAATCAGCCAATTCAATACTTGAATCATTTGATTCACTATATTTCCTATTTGCAAACATATTGGCTTTCAATGTGACTATTAGTTCACAACATGACATCATCATCAATCCTTGATCCAGTCATACTGATCATTGAGCTGAGTAGTTCACAATCTAA
Organism: Alisma plantago-aquatica; assembly: GCA_963693085.1. Classification (NCBI taxonomy): domain Eukaryota; kingdom Viridiplantae; phylum Streptophyta; class Magnoliopsida; order Alismatales; family Alismataceae; genus Alisma; species Alisma plantago-aquatica. Next base: position 1,654,116,842 of record OY856409.1, read on the forward strand.
ACCGGTTGTTTCATATTTTGAACCAGTCAGTTCACTTCTAAATCAGGTGGTTCACTTATGAACCAATTGATTCAGATTCCAATTCAGCCAATGTACAACTAATGTTGTTTAAATTTAATAACTAAACACTTTAGTAATCAAGTTAAACCATATTCATGAGTAAATTCCTTTCCAGGTGCATCCTAAGTGTGTAACCCTATAGGTTCCAAGTTACATTGGCAGTGAATGTCCATAACCAATTTATGACATCACACATAATGAGCAATATCTAGCAACACATCATTGCTATACAAGTAAATGGAAAGCTGAAGAACAACTTCAATCTACAATATGTGATCAATGTTAGCATGATTGTATGGTTCCTTTGTCTTTGATATCCATTTTGAACTCAAGGAATGGGATCGTCATCCTCTCAACGTTCAATCCATGTTCCTAGAACTAGAGCAGACTGTATGAGATGCATGTGAGATCACATATCAGATATTGAGTCACACGAGTATGGCCATACATTTCTTAGTCTCTCTCATAAAGTAGATAGGATATCAATCTCTTATAGGAGGAACAAATCCCATCTACATCACTCACATTCAATCCCCACATGTCATAATGCACCCGACCATCACCTTTATGGAAATCCTTATTCAAGGTCACATTGGATGATGTCAAAATACATCAAATTACATGTGATGAGTGTAGTGACTTTAGGTATAAGAACCACTATCACTATGAGACCTGACTCTGACTATCATTACATGGTCTCTATGTATCACTCTCAAGGTGAGTCTGGATGATACATTGTTCTCTAACATGTATCTATGTGTTTGACTTGATATCCCATATCATGACTAATTAGAGTTTTTCAATAAGTTAACACACACTCTAGTCTTATGTACTTTTTTTGTTTATTTTTCTTCCAATGTAATATGTAACTAGGGACATAATAAGAATGCATGTAGTCTTATCATAACTAAAGAACCCATCCTTTTAGTGCTTCTCAAGTACTTAAGGATGTTTTTTATGGTAGTCTAGTAACTTTCACTGGGATCTAACAAATATCCACTCATCATGTCCAATACATATGAGACTACGGGTTGAGTACATAACATTGCATACATGATAAATCCAATTGCGAACACATATGTAATATTACTCATATTTTCCCATTGTTTACAAGAACTGGGACACTAGGCTCATGAGAGACTAATTCCATGGAACATACAAATGTTTTCTCTCATTAAGTCTTGTATGTTGAACCCCTTCAACATCTTGCCAATGTGTGTGCTATTTCTTAGGTCAAGAAGCTTTCTAGATCTATCTCTCTAGATCTTGATTCCTAATATATAGGATGCTTCACCTAAACCTTTCATAGAGAAGGTACTTCCCAACCATACTTTATCATTTGTAGGATAAGGAAGTCATTCCCCATCACTATGTGTAATATAAATATGCTCCCACTAAACTTTTGTAATCACAAATCTCATCTTCATTGTGACTAAAGTCAAACTCTTTGATTATCTTATCAAATCAACAATTTCAGCTCTAAGATGCTTGCTTCATTCCATAGATTGACCTTTGTAGATTATAGACTTCATTTGCAATAATTGGATTTATAAAACCTTTTAGGTTGTGTCACACACACATCTTCTACGATATTCCTATTAAGGATTGTGATTTTAACATCCATTTGTCAAATCTCATAGTCATACTAATCTACAACGACATGCATTATCCTAATGGATTTAACCATTGCAACTGATGAAAAGATTTTGTCATGTTCAACATTTTGAACTTATTTGAAACCTTTAGCAACCAATCTTCCTTTATAGGTTTGTACATTACCATCAATGTCGGTCTTCTTTTTGAAGACCAAATTGCACCCTATGGGTCTTACCCCTTTAGGTGGATCCATCAAGGTCGTACCTTATTGGTGTACATGGAGTCCATCTGGATACAATGGCTTCAAGACATTTCTCATACTTTGGTCCCTCAATAGCTTGTAGGTAGGTTGTTGGCTCATCGTCTATGACCAACACATCATCTTCTTGAGTTATAAGATATCATAATCTTTCATACTACATGCATGTTCTACTATATCTATGAGGTTTTCTGTTACATAAGGAACTTGAGATTCCACAACAACATGTGATTCTCCTTGTTCCAATTGTACCTCTTTGGGTTCAATGTTTTTCTTGTTACACTCATGCTTTAGCACCCGGTACAATAGCTCCTCCTAGGTCAGTCGGTACCTTTGGATGGGTCTCGAACTTTTTGAGTTCTACCTTTCTCCCACTGATTCCTTTGGAATTAAATTCCCCTTTAGGAATACAACCATTCTGGCAACAAACACTTTTGCGTCAGATTGGAATATAAAAGTAGTATTCAACAAAACAACATTTACGTGATTTGTGTACATATATTTTTGAGAAACCATTTTCTTTATGTAAGCTTTTAATCCTAATCTTTATAAAAGAAATTATGGGGACACTTCCCATGCTATATCTCATATGGTGCTTTTTGAACCATTTTGGACGGTACATCGTTTAGTGTAAAGCATGTGCCCAAAAGGAAATTAGAATATTGACTAGATTTGATTTTGATACATCATTATGTTTTAGGTGGAGTTCAACATGATACATTATCACAGTCTCCCAGAAAGTCCTCAAACTCTTGGTTCAAAGTTTCCATATCAATCATATAGAAATGTGTTAATACTTATACCAAGATGGTTATGTACTTCATTCATGATCTCCTTGAACACTTCAAGATATTCATATTTGTATTTCATTAAATTCAAACTACCATATCTATTGAGATCATTAGTAAATATAATGAGGTACTATAACCACCTCTAGAATTTATTATAAAAGGGTCTATATACATTAGTAAGTATGAGGCCCTAATAGAATACTCACCCTTCCACTACTTCTAGTGAAAGATTCTTTTGTCATATCACCCAACAAACAAGATTCACATGTTTCTATTCATTCAAAAACTGAAAGAGTAGATAAACATCATTATAGATTTTATAAATGTATTTCTCATTTATGTGTTGTAGATGACAATGCTATAGGTATTCATTATTTGAGTCGAGTCATTCAATATATGTGCTATACATATTTGTCTTTAGAACTATCAAGTATAGACTATGAGAGATACAACATTTCCATATAAGATCTTATACTTTAAAACAAAACATCAAATATTTCATAATATTCTTGTCCATACAAGATACGTGACACTTTAAATAATGGCATATACACAATAGCAATTCATTAATTCTATTACATGCCCATGAATGACAGATTTTAACTGTAGTGGCAAAAACTCTTGTTCCACACAATTTTAGCTTACTTCTTCTCAGGTCCTAAAGTGGAGATCTCTATCTCCTTCCTAAGTTCCTCTATATAAAGAGGATAGTTCCTTTTCCAGTGTCCAGGATGGTGATAGTGGTGGGACTTCCCTTCCTTATTCACTCCTCCCTTATCTTTTAGTGCAGAAGACTTAGGGTTCTACCTAGCTTTAGAACTCTTCTTAGCTTTGCCTTTGCCCTTATACTTCCCTTTTCCTTTGTTGATCATCATCACAAATTTGGGTTTTTCCTTCTTCATTTGCGCTTCAAATATCTTCAACATGCCAAGCAATTCTTACAACAACTTGTCAAAATCATTCGTGTTGTAGTTCACAACAAATTGGTTGTATGATTCTGGAAAGTGACTGCAAAGCCAACTCTTGGCCCAAGGAAAAACCCAATCTACCATGGTTATCCACATACCCAATAAACTTTTACATGAGGACCACTAGATCTCCTTCTGCCATGTTGTACTTGAACAATGCCTTTAAGACATCATATCTCTCTTGTCTTCTCTTATCTTAGTACATGTTCTTAAGATGTATTACCATCTCAATTACATTCAAGTTCTCATGATGTCTCTATAACTCATAGTTCATTGAGCACAACATCAGGCACTTGACATCCACAACATCTTTAGAGTGCTTCTTGTAACCATCCTTGGTTCAGCCTTAGATGTCATGGGAGCGGGTTCATCTAGCTTTGGTCTCTCCAGGACATAGAGCTTGTGCTCTTGAGTGAGAACATTTCTCAACATCCAGAACCAGTCCTGGAAGTTATTCTCTTTCAACTTGTCCTTCTCAAGGACCGATTGCAAAGAAAATGTGTTTGTTTTTGCCATTATTTTATAAAAAAATTGCAACTTTTGTCAAAATACTTTTGATTTTATAAGTTTGACGATAATAATAAGGCTTTTACTTAATTATCGCTCCCACTATTTTTTTTCAAATTGATATCCCTCACTATCAATTCAAAAGATTGCACCATACAACCTTTTAGTAAGCCAAGATCCATATTTCATCAAATTATGAGTCAGGTTTGGCTGATCTCCCACAACTTGACTATTTAGTAGGCAACTTTTTCCAATTGCATCTACATGCAACTCTTGGATAGATGATGTGTACAATTCCTTGTCACAATCCATCTATATGCTTCTAGGCACTTAATCTCATTAAGGCCACATATTTAAGCCTGACCCAAAAGCCAACTTGATAGAATATGACCGTGATTTGTCAGACCCCCATATATACCATCACACTTCCATGAGATAGACGGTGCACCACATTTTGGTGTAACCTAAGCTCGGTCAATCAATATTTTCATATGTCTCACTTATGGAAGGCATCTTAGACTTAATATTGATTGAGGTATTTTATATATAAGTATATATACATATCCAATCACCAAATACTTATAATATGCATCATATACATGCTATATCCATAAACAAAACCTGCAATGATAAAACATACAAGCGATGGTTATAGTCAGTCTAATGCAATTTGTTGGAGCCACAAAGAATTGCTATCATCTGAGGTCATACATCTCATGTAGGAACTTGTATTGTGTGACTGGGATAGGTTGGTTGATCGACTGGACCCTCCAGTTGATCAGTTGGATCCTCCAATCAATCGGTTGGAGTCACGATCAGTCAATTGGCTTTCATGGGTTGGTCAAATGGCTTTGGCTCATGTGGTTGAATGTACTCCTCTAGTCGATTAGTTAGGCCACCAATCGATCAGTTGGCCCCTCTTGTTGATGGCCTCCTCGATCCTCCATTCGACCAACTCAACTATTGTAGAGCATATCTCTTTCCTAAAATAGAGATTAAAACTATCATATTTCATATTACATTGTGAAAGGAAAAACCTTGAGTTACATTCAAGGGGAATATAGGAATAAGAGCATTAATATGCATATGGAAAGGACAGGAGAGGCTCAGTATGCAAACTGAGTAATAAGAGGAAAGAAAACCAAACAACCATGTACACACATCCATAGGGGTTTTAGCCATAACCACACATACATCCACCATCAAAACTCTTTTAGGGCGACGTGTATATATAAATATCATATATGTATATAGTGATTGTATGTGGTATTTAATAGGATACACACATCAATCATTTTAATATTTGAATAGGGTGCAATAAAAAAAATCCAATCATATCAATTTGAATCCAGATACACTGTAAATTGATGTGAGTCTGATACCACTATTAGGGAATAGGGACGGTAGGTAAGGCAATAGAAACAATATTTTTTGCCTCTATTCCTTGCCAAAGAGACTGCATCAACAACGATGTATCTAGGAAAATAGGTAACAAGAGATATACCTGGTCCTGGAGCAAGCCTAGAGACAACTCTTGCATGGTGATGCACACTCTTCACAAGACGCACACAGACAACTAGAGATGGCCTCCTCATGCAACATCATGGAGGGCGGTGGTTTTTGTCCTCCTAGCATAGTGGAAATGGCCTCCATGCTTCTATGTAGTCCACGTAGACCACTGAGAACTCCATGTTGTGCTACCAGAGCCAACAGAAAGGAGTTGTCCCTTCGATGTCAACATGCTAGCTTTGAATTGTTCTCCCTTGTTGTCTCTCCCTTTTACAGGTGAGACTTGGTCAGCCTCTCACGTTACCACAACCATGAGAGGACAACAATTGTCAGAGCTTATTTTTGTCTTCTAATAGCATTGAATACCCCTCTATATATAGGAGGGCCAAGGTTAGGGTTTCCAGATCAGCTAGGAGTCAAAGAGATGGAATTTTATGAATTTTCTAGAAGTTGTGAACCACGAACCGGTTGGTTCATATGTGAAATAGTTGGTTTAACACTTAAACTGGTCGATTTACATGTGAATCAGTCAATCACTGGAATCAGTTGGTTCACTATATTTCCTATTCCCAAACATATTGGCTTTCAATGTGATGATTAATGCACAACATGACATCATTATCAATCCTTGATCCAGTCATAATGACCAATGAACCTGGTGATTCACAATCTAAACCGGTGATTTCACATTTTGAACCGGTCATTTCATATTCCAATTTAGCAAATGTGCAACCAATGTAGTTAAATTGAATACTTAAACACTTTAATAATCAAGTTAAAACATACTCATGAGTAAACTTCTTTTCCAGGTGCATATAATGTGTGTAACCCTATAGGTCACAAGTTACATTGGCAATGAATATCCATAACCAATTTATGACATCACAAGAAATGAGTAGTATCTAGCAACACATCATTGCTACCCAAGTAATCAGAAAGTTGGAGAACAACTTCAACCTACAATCTGTGATCAGTGTTACCGTGAGCGTATAATTCCTTTTTTTGATATCCAGATTGAACTCAAGTCATGGAATCAACATCCTCTCAACATTCAATCCATGTTCCTTGAAGTAGAGAAAACTGTATGAGATGCATATGAGCTCACATATCACATATTGAGTCACACGAGTATGGCCATACATTTCTCAGTTTCGCTTATCAAGTGTCCATGGTATCAATTTCTTGTAGGAGGGAAAAATTCCATCTACATCACTCATACTCAATCTCCATGTGTTACAATGCACACCGTGCATCACCTTTATGGCAACCCTTATTCAAGGTCATGTTGAATGATGTCAAATACATCGAACAACGAGTGATGAGTGTAGTGATTTTAGGTCTAAGAACCAAAATCACCACTATCACTATGAGATCTGATTCTGATGACCATTCCATGGTCTCCATGTATCACTCTTAAGGGTAACGTTTGGAAAAGAAGCCACTCTAAATGCCATCACTGGTGGTCCACCAGGATATTTTCACGCAATGAAAATCTCCCATTAACGCATCGCTCGTGGCAAGATTTTTATTGGAAAAATACAATGGTGACTCATTGCTTGTCCTAGTAACAACGTTTAAGATTTGTCCACACTGACGGATCATTGGTCACCACTGCCTGGTGCTTTCCCCATGCTTTGTAGAATAGTGCAAAGGTGGGTCTGTCTGATTCACTGTTATCTAACATGTATATGTGTGTTTGACTTGATGTCCCATACATTGACTTAGGAGATTTTATCATCAGTCAACACACACTCTAGTCTTATGTATGTTGTCTATTTTTCTTCCATAGTAATATCTGACAAGGGACATAATAAGAATGCATGTACTCTTATAATACATATGATCTCATTGTTTAGGTCCTCAACCTGAAGACGTATGTCATCTAGTAACATCATTATTTAGATATCTACTATGTATGTGACATCATCTCATGATTGAGACAAACATAATAGATAGAATTACCTTTATAATTATCAAATCAGGTATCTAAGGCCCCATTACAATCATCGTATGATTGGTTCTCTGGGCATACATACCAACATAAGTTTCTTTAGAGCTCAATGTCCCAACTCTTATGAAGGGAGGGAACACACGGATAAGATTTCATATGCATCTCCAATTGGATCCATCATGTATTTAATGTTGTTTACATGTCCTAAAGTCTTGTGTGCTTTGAGCATGATGAGCAGGTACGAGATAGATCCCGACGAAGGTTATTGGAATTCTATAGGAATGTCCTTAAGTATTGAAGAATAACTAAGGACCAATTCCTTATTTATGGTGTTATAGATTATAAAAGATTACCCAATGCAATATTACAAATCGACAAGGACGTTTATCAGTTAAAACAAGGTTTTGTGTCTTTCGTCAATGACAGAGCTGTGAGCTGGAAAAGTTCCAAGCAAGAGACGGTAACTGATTATACAATAGTGATGTAGTACATTGCTTCCTACAATGCAACAAAGGAAGTTGTATGGATTAAGAAGTTCATTGGTGAACTAGGAGTAGCTCTATCCATTTATGATGTAGTAGAGATATATTGTGACAATATTAGAGACATTACACAGGATAAGGAACCCATATCACAACAATATTCTAAGCATGTACTATGAAGCTACCATCTCATAAGCATATACTATGAAGCTACCATCTCATAAAAGAGATTATACAACATGGAGATGTGAAGATTTTTAGAGTACCGATTGAAAGCAATGTTGTTGATCCTCTAATAAAAGAACTTTCACATCAAAAGCATGATGGTCATATTAGATCACTTGGACCTAAATCCATGAGAGATTGGATCTATTGCAAGTAGGATATTATTAGTAGTATGTCCTGAGAGCTAGTCATATGATGATTGTAATGGAATACTTTGTAATTGATTTGATTACTACTAAGATAATTATAATGGTTGCTTCAACATGAGATAATGAATAGATATAATAATGTCCTAAGAATATAATGACTTATGACATGTGATTTTTAGTTTAGGGCATGAACATGGGATCATATGTATGATAAGAGTATCCATTCTTGTATAGGTCCCTAATCCAATATTATTGAGGAAACTAGATCAATAATAATACATTAAGACCCAATATGTGTGTTGACTGATGATTATGTCTTGTTAGTCACGATATTGGATATCAAGTCAAACACATATGTACTCGTTATGAATAAGTGTATTGGAGAGACCCAAGTAAGAATCATATATATATATATATATATATATGATGGTGATTGTAGTTCTTAGACATGAAGTCACTACAATGAGAGCATGTTGTTCGATGTACTTTAACACTATTAAAACAAACCATGAATAAGAGATGTTACACTTGTGGTGTTTGGGTCCATTGTGACACATTTGGATTATTCTAAGTGATGTAGATGGAATTTTCCCCTTTGATTGGAGTGATATCCCGACTACTTCATGGGTGAAACTATCGTGTCCATGCTCATGGCAGTCAATATATGATATTAAGCTCATATGTATCTCAAATAGTCTACTCTAGATTAAGGAACAAATACTAAACATTTAGGGAGGGTAGAATTTTCATGACTTAGATTCAATTTGGATATCATAGACAAAGGGATTATACAACCATTGTACAGTGTTCACAATACTATGTTGTAGTTTTTCCTATAACTTCTAAAATTACTTGGGTGGTAATGAAGTATTTCTAGTCACCAATCATTGTCTTTGAAATCATGATATGATTATATATATCACTACCAAAGTAAGTTTGAGCCTATAGGTATGCACACATAGAATGCATAGGGAAGAAGAGTACAATCATGGATACATGGTTAATTGGTTACTAAAAGGTTTAAGTAATTAGTTAGATCATTAATAGACTGACAAGAATCCCAATCAACTGGTTGAAAGTCTAGTTGCCTGATTGGACATATTAGTCGATTTATTAGAAGATATAGTTGATTGACTACGTTGAGATTTATCCAACTGGTCAACTAGATAGCCCAGTACACCAACTAGACAAGATAAGGCAATCAATTGATTGGATGGCCTAGTCACCCAATTGATCTTGATCAATGGATCAATCGATTGGATCAAGTAAGTCATGACCTCATGTTGACTATTTACGCTAACGAGTTTCAATCCTCAGAAGGATCATTTACTCAACTTAACCAATCTCTGCAAGTATATGGAGGTAGTTGTAGTCGAGGTCGAACACAAGGAGCTTTGGTAATAAATCAAACGCAACAACACTAAAGTTCAACAATCTAGATTGGTTTAAAAAGGATGGTGATGTTTATCTAATTATAGAAATTCATATTTAAACAAGCAATAAAAAGATTACTAAAAAGGGTTTAGATTCAGATGTTAATGGATCTTATACATTAGAATTTCACTCACATATCATAGAACATCATAGGAACATGAAATTTAAACATAATAAGAACTTGTTTTAAAGGAGAGGTATGTGTTGCACTTCACCTCCCAGTGCAAGTGCAACGATCACAACTCAAATCCATATTCTCATGCATAATTTTCATTAAAGATCACAACATGTTCCTCAACTCTATAATCTCCACTCTCGTGGTAGAAGAAGAGTTGCCAAGAAGAGCACCTCCACACATTCCCACCTATCTTCTCAGATTAAGCAAGAAAGTAGAACACATGCATATAAAGTGGCCAGCAATACATTCAATAGATGATAAAACCGGTACTCTCATGGTAGAAAAACAAGCAAAATAGTATTTAGTACGTAATTAACTTGTTCCATACATAATATGACATGGTAGCTACTCTCCCATGCACAAGAAAAGGAGTTTACTCATCCATAATCATGTTTTGCATAATTGTTATAGAAATTTCAGAATCTAGCATGATCTAGAGGAAGAAAAGCAAGGAGATCCAAAGATGTAACAAAAAAAAGGTAGAATTTTAGTTTGGGGACAAAATTATACTCCTCCAGCTGCTTCAAGATGAACCAACTCCTCTCCTGAGAAGCTACGTGAAGTGGAGAAGATCTACTGCACCTTTGGAGAAGACAATGGGGAAGAAGAGAAGAAGATTCGGGCTCCTTTGGCAAGAAACCACCTCTTTTCTCCTCAAAATCACCCTCCTCTTCTCTAGACTTGTTCTAGGATGAGAGAACTTTGAACTATGACTGTCATAACCACCCATTAAGTTCCCTCTCCGCTTTAAACAAACAGTTGTAATTTTCAAAAATTCTAAAACTGACAGCGACACAGCGTGCGCTTGATGCACGCCGTGCAAAGGCTTTAACAGTTGCTCCAGAATGCTCTGTGCACGACATGCACTGAAGTAATGCACACTGTGTGACTTTCCAGAAGCTTTGATCTGCTTAACGCTCCCAGGTGCACGCCGTGTAGTTAAAAACACGACGTGCATTTGTCTTGATATGTACTTTTTGGAAACTCAAACGTTGTGTTCAAGGATAAACACACCATGTGTTTGTCAGTCTGGGTGAACGATTGGTCTTCTGAAAACTTTCACGTCGTGTCTTTAGCATGCACGCCATGCGTTCTGCTGTTTTAGCATAATTGAACTCTGCAAATCAGTCTTTTTGGAACAAATATGCAATACATGTTATGCGATAAGTAAAGTAGCAAAAAGATGGCAAGAGTAATATGAAAAGAGGCTAAGTGATATCAAAATGAACCAAATTTGTGTGTGATAACATGTGAAAAACACATAACACCTCATCCATTTGATTGACCAGACCAAGTGAGTCGATCATCTGACTGTTCACGAGTGGACTGCTAAATGGTGATTGTTGTCTTTTCTTTTCCCAAGGTTTATTAGAAACTGTGCTTACCTACCTCTCCTATATTAAGGCCCATGATGGCTAGGGTTTTGGTTACACCTTTTGATACGTGAAACCTAGCTATCACTATTCAACGTAGATATAGAAAGAGAATTTTTGCAATGCTAACATGTTGCCAATGGAAAGGCTACTTCTTCCCCCCAGGATCTTGGAGCTCAATGTGGAGTTTCCCTAATTCATGTGGATAATATAGGGATGCATACACTTTCATGATTGATTTTGGAAGACTTCATCAACAATCTTTCATCTTTTATTCTTTGTGAGCAACATCACTATATCTACTCTGTGAAAATGTATATCTCACAACCTTCCTTCATGGTACATTTTTTTTGACGAGATTTTCTCGTGGGAGTGTATATTATATATTTTTTCATTTGTTGCACCTGTCACCTTCAAGAAACCTTATAATTATATCATATCTCTCCTATCCATGTTTCTCTATTTCTTTGATTTGATCCATTTTAGATGATATATGTTTTAGATAGACATTCTTTAGGCCAGTTGGTGAAGAAAACATATTATAAGGTCGATGCAAACATGAATAGAAAGACATTATTTAGGCATTCTAGATTAAAAAAATACATTACAAAGCCACCACAAATAGGAATAAACAAAGGCTCTTATGACCTACTAGGGAAGCAAACACATGAGGTTTGATGCTCATAGGAATTGACATACATTCTTTTTGCCTGTTGGCGAGGAAATATTACAAGACTAATGTAGATTGGAATAGGCAAACATTTTTTAGGCAATTAGTGAAACAAAAAAAAATGAGTGGATCAAGATTCCAAATTACATGTCATACCACAATGTCATTCCCAGGTGCAGGTTCTAAATTGGTCAAGTCTAGCCCTAGCTGCATAGCAAGTAGTGTGAGCATTCCACCACACATGATGTCACCCGCCTCTCTCTGCTTCTTCTGCTTGGTTTCTAGAAGTTTATTGATAATATAATAGCCGAAACTGGTGTGCTCATTATTGACCATGCACCATAAGAATATAAGGTCAGTTTTTCTCACGGCCCCTTGAGTTTCATTTTTGGCAAAAGGACCGGTGCTTAGAAGGTGATGCACAACTCTAAAAATTGGGTTATGGAGTAAAGAAGCTCGTGCCTGCCTAGCCCTATGCACCTTTTCACTGGTAATTTCCAACCAAAAAGTATCACTATGGAAGGCATACAGATAGTTAGTGTAGACTCCATAGTTGAACCCTAGCAAGCTACAAAACCGACAAAGATCCATAGCAAAAAATTTGTTTAGAAGATGAAAATTGATCTTCAGATACGTCTCACGGCAGTTTTGGGGGTCATGTTCCGCCTTAAAGGCAGTCAAAAACTCATAAACAAGGCGAGGGTAGGTCTTGGCAACTCTAGTACAAACTAGATGAAGACCTAAGAATCGAAGATACCCCATTACCTCATTCTTGAAGCCAAGCTTGTCTAGAGTTTCTTCACAAACATAGCGGGAATATAATACCCACCTAGTAATGAGGAATTGGTAGTCTACATCCTCCTTATGGGTGACTTGGAATTGGGTGGAGGGTACAAATGTAGTCTCAGAAGGTGTGGTGGAAGAGGAAGAGCCACCATGACGTCTGCACAAACCCCTCTTGATTGGTGCCATAGCTTTTTGTAGGAGTGCACGGTGTGCAGATCTCGACCATGGCATGCACCTAGAAGGTATTCCTTCTGCCCTGAAGCTTGAATGCACGACGTGCAGCACGGAGGAATGTCGTGCACCTGGAGAATTTCTACAGTCTGAAGTTGGCACCGGAAGCTGAAGATTTAGAGGAAAATAGGCTATCCGGCAATGGAATCTGGGTGGCATTGATGGCGGCTGCTATGTGGTTGGTTGGTGGTGCCTTGTGAGCTTGGCGGTGTCGATCAGTGGTGCTGCTGTGCTCGGCGGTGACGCTGAGCTACTTTAGAAGATGTTGTCACTGTGAGTAGCTATAGAAGGTGGTGTGGAGGAGGTTTGAGGTCACAGAGAAGAAGGTGCTCCTTCAAACTGGCATGCACGGCTATGGTCGTGCGGTGCTGGAGAGAACGGTGGTGGCGTAAGCTGCTCGGATGGCGCACGGTTGGAAGGAGGAAACGGCGTGCATGAGTGCATGGCGTGAGTCGGAGAAGAAGGAGGCGCTACATGACGGCTAGGGCTTTTTGCTCTTGCATGACCTGTTTCTCAAGTGGGAGTGAGAAATTAGGTCGTGCACTCCCCTTTTTGGCCGAACTTTATGAAAAAAAGACACTGCATGCATATGACATGCACGACGTGTTCTTCTTTAATTTCCCCTTTTCAAATTGCCTTTTACGCTCAGATGCATGACGTGTTCTGCTTTGAATTCTCTTTTTATATGTGCATTTTTGCCCAGATGCACGACGTGTATCCATAAATGCACGTTGTGTGAGTTTCCAGAAACTTCTACTGCCCAGTCAAAAGATAGATGCATGGCATGTTCTAAAAAATGCACACCGTGTACAATTCTAGAAACGGTTGCTGCTCATTTAAGTGATGAGTACACGATGTGTACTGAAATAAGTACATCGTGTAACATTTCAAAAACTTCATTTGTGAAATGAACACGACATGTTTTTCAGAAACACGACATGTATATGGAGATGTAGTCCGATTTTAGTAGCTATTATGATGGGTTGCATTTGGTGTCAAATAAAGACACACTATGCATTTTGGAATTTTTGCAGAAAATAACAGTCAGTCAGCACAGAATAATGATAGATGTGGTGACATCTATGTCTAAATTATTACATTAATCCATGACAAGCTTATTGATGAAATTAAATAGTGTTTTTTTTTCTCAAAGGACTTAAAAGAAATCTATCCTAATGTGGGGTCAACTCCCATGAGGTCCTCTGTTTAGAGTCTGGAGTAAGACTCTTCAATTCTTTCTTCAACCATCTTGGAGGGAGAAAGAGGCTCCCTTGTCTACTGCATCTCCACAACTATATAGATTGCAACACTGTCCATTCACTTTGAAATTGTCATCCTTGCCTTGGTGTTCCACAGCTCCATATGGAAAGATCTTTAATACAAGAAATGGTCCTGACCACTTTGATTTCATCTTCCCAGAAAATAGTTTTAGTCTAGAGTTAAATAGCAAAACTTTATCTCCTTCTTGAAAGTCCTTCCTGCAAATTCTCTGGTCATGTCAAGCCTTTGTCCTCTCTTTGTATATCTTTGCATTCTCATAGGCATCAAGGCAAAGTTTCTCAAGTTCCTACAGCTGCAAAAGGCGCTTCTCACCCGCCTTCTTCATGTCAAAGTTCAAGAATTTGATGTCCCACAAAGCACGGTGCTTTAACTCCAGCGGAAGGTGACATGATTTGCCATAGATCAACTTAAATGAAGTAGTTCCTATGATTGTCTTGTAGGTTGTGCGGTATGCCCATAATGCATCATCTATCTTTAAAGCCCAATCTTTTCTTGAACTAGAAATAGTCTTTTCAAGGATGTTCTTCAACTGCCTGTTTGAAACCTCTACCTGCCCGAAAGTTTGAGGATGATAGGGTGTAGAGATCTTATGAGTTACACCATATTTAGAAAGGAGGTTGTTGAATTGTCTTTCAGCAAAATGTGTGCCTCCATCCGAAATTACGGCTCAAGGAACTCCAAACTGAGGAAAGATGAGCTTTTGAAAAAGCTTTAATATAGATTTGGCATCTGACGCTTGGGTTGGGATGGCCTCAACCCATTTGGACACATATTCACAAGCAACAAGAATGTATTGGTAGCCGTAAGATGATGAGAATGGTCCCATGTAATCCACTCCCCATACATCGAATACCTCAACCTCCAAGATAGAGTTGAGGGGCATGTCATCACGGTGAGATATACCTCCAGTTCTTTGACATCTATCATAAGATTTGACAAATAGATTGATGTCCTTGAATAATGTGGGCCAATAGAAACCAACTTGTAGTATCTTTGCAACAGTCTTCTCTCCTCCAAAATGGCCTCCATAAGGAGAGGCATGGCATTAAGCAATAATGGTAGGAATTTCCTCTTCAGTAACACATCGGAGGATCATCCCATCACTTCCATACTTGAATAACAGTAGATCATCCTAATAGTAGAATTTCACATCATGAAAGAATTTCTTCTTCTATTGATACGTCAAATCATGTGAGAGTTGTCTGGTAGCAAGAAAGTTAGAAATATCCACAAACCATGGTGCTTGAGTAGATGATAATGCATAAAGCCTTTCAATGGATAAGTGATCTTCAATGGGCAATGGATCCCCAGTAGGGCTGTAAATGGGTATGGGTAGACCCGTGGACCTGCAAATCCGGACCCTTAAAAAACCCGTCACGGGTCTAATTTTTTATACCCGCATACCCTTGGACCCGCATATAAGCGGGTCCAATAATGGGTATGCTTGGACCCAGACCCGCTAGACCCGTGTACCCGCTATACATAAGTAACTACTAAAATAATATGTTATATATATCATACTTTACTAGTCTAATTAATATAATTATTGAGATTATATCCTACTCTAAGGTTGAGACTAGTCATATAACTAAGAATTAACTATTCTAGTTACAATAACGAACATCATATGTAAACTTAAAATCAAAATGTCTACTAATCTACATTACTTTCTACATAAATTAAATGTTATGATCATGACTACAAATATGTAAACAATTACTCAATTAATTTTTATTGTATATAATATAGCATTGTCTAATATAACTATTACATGTTAATATACTATATGATAACAATATCTTATTGTGTTAAATATATATAACATAGTCATTTCTCTTACATAAACAATATGATGTTTTATAGAACCGCTTACCCGCATACCTGCTATTATTGTGGGTACGAGTATGGTGTGGGTCCAGGTTTTGTATTATGCGGGTCTAGAATCGGAACCGGACCCGCTAAATTAGATGGGTATGGGTATGGGTATGGTCAGACCCGCACCGTACTTGCACCGTTTACACCCCTAATCCCCAGCCTCCATAGTTAATCTAGAAAGATGATCAACAACATTATTTTCTGTACTTTTCTTATCCAGAATTTCAAGATCGAATTCTTGTAAGAGCAAAATCCAGCGAATAAGACGTGATTTGGCATCTTTCTTGTTCAGCAAATATTTTATGGCAGCATGATCAATGTATACTATCACCTTAGATCCCACCAAATATTGTCAGAATTTGTCAAAGGCATATACAATGGCAAGCATCTCCTTCTCAGTAGTTGTATAGTTGGTCTGTGCTTCATCAAGGGTCTTGCTTTCATAATAAATGGCATGGAGTTTCTTGTCCCTCCGTTGTCCTAGAACAGCTCCCACTACATAATCACTTGCATCACACATTAACTCAAAAGGAGAATCCCAATCTGGAGGTTGAATAATTGGGGCTGAAATGAGGGTCTCCTTGAGCTTGGAAAAAGTTGTGTAGCATTCATCATCAAATACAAATTCGACATCTTTTGCAAGTAGGGAACACATCGGCTTTGCAAATTTTGAAAAGTCTTTAATAAATCTTCTAAAAAACCTGCATGGCCAAGAAAGCTGTAGATGTCTTTAACTGAAGATGGAGTAGACATCTTCTCAATGGCTTCAACCTTTGCCCTATCCACTTCAATACCCTTGTTAGATACAACATGACCTAGTACTACACTAGATTGTACCATGAAATGACACTTCTCCCAGTTCAGCACTAGGTTAACCTTTTTACAGCGGGCTAAAACTAATGACAGGTTACATAAGCATTGATCAAAAGAATCTCCATATACACTAAAATCATCCATGAAAATTTCCATTATATTTTCAATGAAGTCTAAGAAAATGGCCATCATACACCACTGAAAAATCACGGGAGCGTTGTAAAGACTGAATGGCATGCGGCGATAAGCATATGTTCCATTAGTACAAGTGAATGTAGTTTTCTCTTGGTCGGGAGGGTAGATAGGAATATGGAAACACCCGAAATACCCATCCAAGTAACAAAAATAAGAGTGCTTAGCGAGGCGTTCAAGCATCAAATCAATAAAGGGCAATGGAAAATGATCTTTGCGAGTTGCCTTATTCAAGCATCGGTAGTCAATACACATATGCCAGCCAGTGACTATGCGTGTTTGTATCAACTCATCATTGTCTCCTTTTATGACAGTTGCACCCCCCTTCTTATGTACCATGTGAATGGCACTAACCCAAGGGTTGTCACTTATCAGATAAATAATTTCGGCATCCATCAATTTAAAAAATTATTTCTTAATCACTTCAAGCATGTTTTGATTTAAATTCCTAGGTGGTTCAATAATTGGTCTAGCATCATCCTCCATATTTATTCTATGCATGCAGATGGAGGGATGAATGCCTTTCAAATCATCAATAGAATAACCAATGACATTTTTATACATACACAATTCGGCAAGCAACTTATTTTCTTGGTCATTGGTTAACTTATCATTTATTATAACAAGGGAAGTAGAATTAGGGTCAAGAAATGCATACCTAAGCCCAGGTGGAAGGGTTTTAAGTTCTACCTTTTTCTCGAATGTACTTTCTTCAACTTTATCATCAACAAGTAGAATGTCTTCATTGGTAGCATGTGCTTTAGCAATAGGAAATACCCCAAAATTTTCAGATCCATTATTCATACTTTCATCATCATCACAGTAATTCAGTATCAAGTCGGTAACATCATGATCTTTTTTGTACAACAGAATCAATAGAATCCATAAAACATATTTCTTCTGCATGAGATGGTGCTTTCATAGCATCATATATAGAGAACTCCATGGATTCCTCACCAACTCAGAGTGTGAGTTTACCTTTACGAACATCAACCAAGCATCCAACAGTTCTAAGAAAAGGCCTCCCAAAAAGAATGGGGTTTGAAGGAACCTCTACCATATCTAGCACTACAAAATCACAAGGGATATAGAGTTTACCAATCTGCACTAGCACATCCTCCACAATACCTTTTGGGTATTTGATAGAATGATCGGCCAACTCAATGGCCATCTTTGTAGGCTTTAAATATCCAAGATCTAGTTCTTGCCACAGAGTAGATGGGATAAGACTGATACTAGCACTAAGATCTACTAGACCTTTGTCAAAAGTGGTATCACTGATCTTTCATGGTAGTGTGAAGGCTCCCAAGTCATCTAACTTCTCAGAAAGTCGATTCTGAATGATAGAACTGATTCTTTCATAAAGCATCACAGTCTCTACTTGGTCTATCATCCTCATTTTTGTAAGAATGTCCTTTAGGAACTTGGCTTATGAAGGCATCTCTGCAATAACTTCATCCAATGGAAGGTTGACATGAAGTTTATTCAGAATGTCCATAAACTTCCTGAACTTTGGGTCTTCCTTTGTGTTTGCAAGTATGGTGTATTTTCCCTAAAAGAAGGTGGTACCTCAGTTGTACCTTTACCTTTATCTTTTGTAGGAGTGTCAAGCTTTTCATCATTGATGATTTCTGCATTCTTCTCCTTGGGTGAGGAAGATATGTGGATTTCAGCTCCAATTCTCAAGGTGATGGTGTTAGCTTGCTGCCTTGGGTTCACTTCTGGTTGTCTTGGAAGAGAACCAGATTATGGACTCTTTTGTTGTGTTATAGCTTGCTATGCTATTTGATTCTCCAACATCTTGGTATGAGTGGAAATGACATCTACTTTAGTGGAAAGTTGGGCAATAACATCTTTCAATAGCTTATTATTCCGTCAGAACTCTTCATTTTGCTGCATTTGTGTAGAAACAAATTTTCCATCATGGCTTCCAAAGAAGAGTTTTGGGGTTGTTGTGGCTGTTGATAACCCCTATTGTTGAAACCCGGCGGATTCCCTTATCGGTTGAATTATTGTTGTTGTTGTTGTTGTGGTGGTTGTTGTCCTTGTTGGAAGTTCTGAGCGTTGCTTGTGTTCTGGTAGGAGAAATTAGGATGATCTCTCCATCCCGAATTGTATGTGTTGGAATAGGGATTGTACTGCTTGTTCCCTTACATTCCAACGACATTTATTTGTTCAAAACTCCCTTCAATTGCATTAGGAGCAAAGCATGAGGAAGAAGTATGTCCTGCATTTCCACAAGCTTCACATATAACTTCAGTTGATTGGATTTGCATAGTAGTCAACTTCTAGAACTTCTGTGTAAGATCATCAAGTTTGGCAAAAATAAGATCAACAACATCAACAATATGTTTCCCTCCTTGCTTCCTGGTTGAAAACTAGCTATAGAGGTTGAGTTTTCTCCTCTATATGATCCCCATTGTTGGCAGTGATTAAGCGATATATCTTCAATAATGTCATAAGACTCCCTATAAGACTTAGTCATCAATGCGCCATTAGTTGCGACATCCAGTGTCAACCGGGTGTTGTAGAACAGTCCATTATAGAAATTTTGAAGTAGCAACCAGTTGGTCAAACCATGGTGCGGGTAAAGGTGTTGAAGATCTTTAAATCGTTCTCATCTGTCATACAGAGTTTCTCCGTCATTTTTAGAGAAATTGGTGAGTTGATTTCTTAGTTGGGCTGTCTTGCTAGGCGGGAAGTACTTAGCAAAGAACACATTTAAGAGTTGGTCCCAAATTTTGATTGACTTCTTTGGAAGAGACAAAAGCCACGACTTGGCTCTATCTCTTAGGGTGAACGGGAATAGCATAAGTCTTACTCCTTCGACAAATACCCCATTGATTCATAAAGTATTTAGATATTCCAAGAACTCTGCAACATGAAGACTTGGATCTTCATTGGTTGTACCTCCAAAATGATTCTGTTGTATCATTTGCATCATAGAAGGAGCAATAGAGAAAGTGTTCACTTCTATTGTAGATAGGTCAATGGACCCACAAATGTTTGTGGTGACCGGCATTGCAAAATCCTTCAAAGGACAGTCATCCTCCATGGTTGGATCACTTGGTGTAGCTTCCTCAAAGGGTGAAGAAGATGGCAATGGTGATGATGGTGGAGTAACTCCTAGCAGTGGTGGATCTACTCTCCTTGCTCTTCTTAAGCTTGAAAGAGTACACTCGATCTCAAGGTCTAACAACATTGATGTTGGAAGAACTCTTTGTGAGCGACGCATACAACCTACAAAATAGCAAGAATAATTGAGAACACAACTAAAATGTATATTTAAATTTGAAAATGGAAATGGTGATCTAGTCTTGAATACTATTTAGCGCTTGTTACTCCAATTAGATTATCGTACCTCCCCGACAACGGTGCTAAAAACTTGTTGACTGTTTATGCTAACGAGTTTCAATCCTAAGAAGGATCGTTTACTCAACTTAACCAATCTCTACAAGTATACAGAGGTAGTTGTAGTTGAGGTCGAACCCAAGGAGCTTTAGTAATAAATCAAGCGCAACAACACTAAAGTTCAACAATCTAGATCGGTTTAAAAAGGATGGTGATGTTGATCTAATTATAGAAATTCAGATTTAAACAAGCAATGAAAAGATTACTAAAAAGGGTTTAGATTCAGATGTTAATGGATCTTGGACATTAGAATTTCACTCACATATCATATCACATCATAGGAACACGAAATTTAAACATACTACGAACTTGTTTTAAAGGAGAGGTATGTGTTGCACTTCACCTCCCGGTGCAAGTGCAACGATCACAACTCAAATCCACATTCTCATGCATAATTTTCATTTAAGATCATAACATGTTCCTCAACTCTATAATCTCCACTCTTGTGGTAGAAGAAGAGTTGTCAAGAAGAGAACCTTCATACATTCCCACCTATATTCTCAGATTAAGCAAGAAAGTAGAACACATGCATATAAAATGGCCAACAATACGTGCAAGAGATGATAAAACAGATACTATCTTGGTAGAAAAACAAGCAACATAGTATTAAGTACAAAATTAACTTATTCTATACATGCTATGACATGGAAGCTACTCTCCCATGCCCAAGAAAAGGAGTTTACTCGTCCATAATCATGTTTTGCAGAATAGTTACAAAAATTTCAGAATCTAGCATGATCTAGAGGAATAAAAGCAAGGAGATCCAAAGATGTAACCACAAGAAGGTAGAATTCTGGCTTAGGGATGAAATTCTACTCCTCCAATTGCTTCAAGATGAACCAACTCCTCTCCTGAGAAGCTGTGTGAAGTGGAGAAGCTCTGCTGCACCTTTGGAGAAGACAATGGGGAAGAAGAAAAGAAGATTGGGGCTCCTTTGGCAAGAAACCACCTATTTTCTCCTCAAAATCGCCCTCATCTACTCTAGACTTGTTCTGGGATGAGAGAACTTTTAATTATGACTATCATAACTGCCCATTAAGTTTCCTCTTTATTTTAAACAAAGAGTCGTAATTTTCAAAAATTCTAAAACTAACAGCGACATGGTGTGCGTTCCTGATGCACGCCATGCAAAGGCTTCGACAATTGCTCCAGAATGCACTGCGCACGGCATGCGCTGAAGTAATGCACACCGTGTGACTTTTCAGAAGCTTTGATCTGATTGACGCTCCCAGGTGCACGCCGTGTAGTCAAAAACATGTCATGCGTTTGTCTTGATTTGCACTTTCTGGAAACTCGCACGCCGTGTTCAAGGATGAACACGCCGTGTGTTTATCAGTCTGGGTGAATGATTGGTCTTCTGAAAATTTGCACGTTGTGTCTTTAGCATGCACGTCGTGCATTTTGCTGTTTCAGCAAAATTGAACTCTACAAATCAGTCTTTTTTGGAACAAATCTGCAATACATGTTATGCGATAAGTAAAGTAGCAAAAATATGGCAAGAGTAATATGAAAAGAGGCTAAGTGATATCAAAATGAACCAAATTTGTGTGTGATAACATGTTCAAAGATGATGTGGAAAACACACAACACCTCATCCATTCGATTGACCGGACCAAGCGAGTCGATCATGTGACTGTTCACGAGTGGACTATTAAATGATGATTGTTGTCTTTTCTTTTCCCAAGGTTTATTAGAAATTGTGCTTACCTACCTGTCCTATATTAAGGCCCATGATGGTTAGGGTTTTGGTTACACCTTTTGATACGTGAAACCTAGCTATCACTATTCAACATAGATATAGAAAGAGAATTTGTGCAATGCTAACATGTTGCCAATGGAAAGGCTACTCCTTCCCCGTGGGATCTTGGAGCTCAATGTGGAGTTTACCTGATCCATGTGGATAATATAGGGATGCATACACTTTCATGATTGATTTTGGAAGACTTCATCAACAGTCTTTCATCTTCTATTCTTTGTGAGCAACATCACTATATCTACTCTGTGAAAATGTATATCTCACAACCTTCCTTCGTGGTACATTTTTTTGACGAGATTTTCTCGTGGGAATGTAGATTATATATATTTTCATTTGTTGCACATGTCATCTTCAAGAAACCTTATAATTCTATCTTATCTCTCCTATCCATGTTTCTCTACTTCTTTGCTTTGATCCATTTTAGATGATATATGTTTTTAGATAGACATTCTTTAGGCCAGTTGGTGAAGAAAACATATTATAAGGTCGATGCAAACATGAATAGAAAGTCATTATTTAGGCATTCTAGATTAAAAAAATACATTACAAAGCCACCACAAATAGGAATAAACAAAGGCTCTTAGGACCTATTGGGGAAGCAAACACATCATGAGGTTTGATTCTCACAGGAATGGACATACATTCTTTTTGCCTGTTGACGAGGAAATATGACAAGACTAATGTAGATTGGAATAGGCAAATTTTTTTTAGGCAATTAGTGAAACAAAAAAATTGAGTGGATCAAGATTCTAAACTACATGTCATACCACAATGTCAACTTGAAAAGACATATGGATAAGGATCTTGACTTCAAGTCTCATTGACGTGAAGAAGTATAAGTCTGGTACAAGAGAGCATGAATCTGAGTCTTCACCTAGGTAAGCTCAATGTAAAGTCTCCCCATGTGAGAACAATCTCAAGTCTCATGATAGTAAGCTTGACCCCACATCTAATTAATGCTATCACAATGACAAGTCTCACTAAATTGAGTGTGATGTTCATTCTCACTAAGGTGATAGGGACACTAAGCCTCATTGAGGTGAGTATGATGCTAAGTCTTACTGAGGTAACAAGGATGCTATGTCTAATTTATGTGGGTAGGATGATTAGTCTCGTGGATGTGAGTAAGATGCTAGGTATCATTGGGGTGGGAAGAGCACTAAGTCACACTAAGGTGAGCATCATGTGAAGTCTTACTAAGACAAACATGACACTAAGTCTCACTAAGGTGAACATGATGCTTAGTCTGACATAGGTAAGTAGGATGCTAAGTCCCATAGAGGTGAGAACTTCCAACATGTTTGTCATCTAGTCTTAGACTTCATCGCTTATCATGAGTGGGTGCACCAACCATGCTTCTAACCTTAACTGAAGAGGTGAAAAATATTAACATTTTATTTTTGATCTTTTGGGTTGTCGAGTAATGATCCTAGTCTTTCCTATGATTAGGATTACACCCTCAAACTAAAACAACAAATTCCCACAATATGAAGGTTGCAACTAGATTGGGTGTCTAATTGATGGATGACCAGGATGTTATCACTAAGGCCTTGACCTAACTTAATCCCTGCCACCCAAAATGAGCTATTCATCTCCAAACCCATACAATATGCCCCAAGCATGCACCTTTACTGGATCCCTGATCATATCCAGGCTCACATGTGACCAAAAACCCTATGAGAACTAAGGTAAAGTGGGTGCCTACTTGGCCCATACCACAAATTGGGGGTTGGACCCTGCCAAAATTTGGTTTGTGAGTTGACCGATTCAAGGTGAATCAAAACCAAAGAGGCGAGGCACGCAGTAAGCACAACCACTTATTTTCTACTTTCATGATCCCACAAAATGCCAGTCAAACACACCCAAAAACCTTTGGAAGGTAGGGACGTAGCAGGGACACCGCCTACTTTTTTACTTTGACTAAACAATGACACACCAATTAAACACACCCAAAAGTCATTGCAATATAAGGCACACACTAGGCACACATACCCCCCTTCCCACTATAAATAATCAATGAAATGCCAGTGAGATGTGCCTAGAAGCCTCTAGAAGGCAGGGCACCCACTTAGAACACACCCCTGTGACCTAGTCACCTCCTAACTTTGAGAATGCTCCACTTAAACCTTATCCCTAGGTTCCCCCTATCCAATATAAATATAGTCTCTCAACATTCATTTACAAAGGTTGGTCACCATAGACTTTGGTTGACAACCTATTCATGTGAGCCAGAGAGGTCAAAACCTGGTTGAAGGCCTCATATTGTCATTTTGAGTGATTGAGCTCCACTAAGAGATGTTAGCCATTAGAATCTAAAGAGGAAATTTTTCCTTCAAGTGGAAAATTAGACAGCCATCCCAAACATCTAGATCCTACATTTCCATCATCTAAATCCAAGAGATATAAGAGAGGGAAGATCCATCCCCACCTCCTATGTTTTTCAACTAAGATAGTTTGGGCCTAACAACCACTAGTATCTCTCCCCCTTTCCAACTCCCAATGGTATGATGATATGAGCACATGGGGTTGATGGTCATTGATATCATATTGCTACATTTAATCTCTCATTTGCGTGTTGTTTTCTTTGCATCATTTTGTACATTCAATCCCATTCGTAAAACAAAACATGTTTAACCTTGTCAGAATTCGCAAACCTAAAAGGCATTGTGGGGTGCCTAATACCCTCCCCATGCATAAGCTAATGCCTTACTTGATATTTGGTTTACCTCTTGCCTTATTCAATTTCTTTTTTAAGCATTTTGTTGGTTTACCTCATTTTTCTTATAAACATGGTGTGGTGACTTCGATTCTTTTTCTTCCAGAACCATCCATTGACGTTCACCCATTCAATTTAATTGTCAAATTGCACTGA